>PVHX01019952.1:0-33203 GCA_004024805.1 Geosciurus inauris
CACTCGACCACTGAGCCAGCCCTATTTTGTGTTTTATGTAGAGACAGGGTCTCACTGAGTTGCTTAGCGCCTCACCATTGCTGAGGCTGACTTTGAACTCGTGATTCTCCTGTCTCAGCCTCCCAAATTTTACAGGGACTACAGGCATGTGTCACCGCCTCCCAGCCCAGCTTGTAATAATTCTTATTAAGTAGGTAGTTGGTTATGAACCAGTGGTAAGAGGGATAATAAGGGAAAAAAAAACTTTT
Organism: Geosciurus inauris; assembly: GCA_004024805.1. Lineage (NCBI taxonomy): Eukaryota > Metazoa > Chordata > Mammalia > Rodentia > Sciuridae > Geosciurus > Geosciurus inauris. Next base: position 249 of record PVHX01019952.1, read on the forward strand.
ATGGAAGATATCAAATGTGTACATGAGAGATCAAGTCCATTGATAACAGGACTGCTTAAAACAGGAAAACTTAACAAAAAGGACAAGCATCCGTCACTTAAAATTCACCAAAAAAATCAGGAACTGGTATTTCAAACCACCAGAGGTCATAGTTAATTATAGCCCCTTAAAGGAACTCTTATTTCAAAACCATATCAAAACTATCTTCTGTGACCCGGTGTTACCACTATAACAGAAAATTTGCTGCCTGGCCAGATGGCACACACCTGTAATCCCACCAGTTTAGGAGGCTTAAGCAGGAGGATCACAAATTCAAGGTCAGACCCTGTCTCAAAAAATTGAAATGGGGCTGGGATGTAGGTCAGTGATAGAGTCCCCTAGGTTCAATCTCCAGTAAACACACACACACACACACACACACACACACACACACACACACAAAGAGGGAGGAGGAGGGGGAGGAGGAGAGAGGGAGAGAAAGAAGGGAAAGAGAATCACTAAGAGCTGGTACAGAATGACAAAGGGCAAACCCAGACTCCATGGAAACCTGACTTCTTAAGAGTCACGCCTATCTCTGTTCAGGGCCTATCTTGTGCTTACTTTCACTTTGAGCTCTATTATTATTATTAATTTATTTTTTGGCATGGGGATTGAACCTAGGGCGTTTAACCACTGAGCCATATCCCAAACCCTTTTTATTTTTTTAATTTTGAGACAGGGCCTCACTAAACTGCTGAGGCTGGCCTCAGATTTGGGATCCTCCTGCCTCAGCCTCTGGAGTTGCTGGGATTACAGGCATGCCACCATCATACCAGGCTTCCTCTAGTAAACTCTTGCTTGCTATTCTGTGTTTCTGGTTTGCAATCCTTCCTGCTGCTACACACAGGCAGATTCCCTAGGATCTCCATGGTCGCTTCGGCTCCACGGGATCCCTCTATAACAATTCTGACACAGATTAAAGGTATTGGACTGCTCGAGTTATCCCATCAGACAAGTGAAAGAGCTTTACAAACCCAACGCTATTTGCTGGGTTTTGCGCAGCTGAGGCTCACCTACCCGGCGCTAGGACCGCAGCTGCGAGGCGCGCGCTGCCGCGGGCCCCGGGCGGAGCTCAGCTGCCCGCGCAGCCGGGGTCTCGCTCCTCGCCCCGCCCCTAGAGGCGGATCCGACTTGACTTAAACTCCGGGGCCCGGGAGGTCGGGGGTTTTCGCCTGCTGCTCAGCGTTTGCTTGAGAACGTTGTGTTCTGCGCCTGTCGGTAAGTGTGAGGTCGGGACCCTAGTTCCGGACTCGCCTTCTGGGGACGCAGGCGGGGCGGGGTCGCGGGGAGCCCGGGGCACCGGCGGGCAGAGCTGTGCGCCGCGGCCCAGCGCTTTTGTTCTGCGCGAGATCTGAGCCTCCGATCGCTCGGAGCCTCAGCGCCCGGGCGCGCGTCCCGCCCGCTGTGCTGCCCGCCACTGTGGGTCAGCCCTGCCCCGCTGCGGAGGCCCAGCTCTGCGTCCCGAGGGCTCCGCCTTGCTGGTTGCTTTCCTTAAATTTCGATGTTCTTAATCTTGGAGGTCGCCGCGGGCGAGGACGGGAACGCGTTTTGTTTAACTGCGAGGCATTTAGAGTGTGTGAGTGCTGCTTAAGTCTTGAATTCTGTCCCGTCGCTGGAGTGATAAAAAGAACCTTTGTTTTGTTTTGCTCTTTTTCTTTACGTTTCCCTCCTCGCCGCCTCCATTAAGTAAAAGCATCCTGGAACAGAATTTCTCTCCTCGCAGCTACAGTTGGCCTATGAACGGGTGTGTGCAGAAGATGCTATTATTCCTCGCTAATAGTTCCTCGAGGCATTTTAAAATGCATACCCACTTTAGGTGGTCTCCAGGGACGTGTGTTTCCTAAGCAAAAGTCCTTAGAGTCCTGAGTTTAGCAGCAGGCTTTCGGGGAATCATTTCTGTGGCAAGAGTTTATTTGTAGTACTTTGAATACCTACCTACCTTGAAAATAAAGAGAAAGGCAGATGATGTGTTTGAGCTTGGGATGCATTTTAATGGGCCAGCCTCAGAGCTTGTTTAGTGACTGTCGTTTCTCTGTTAAATCATGTTTTGTTCAATGTTTGATATTTTGGGGGTTGTTTTTTTTTTTTTGTACCGAGGATTGAACCCAGGTTAAGCACTGAGCCACACACCCCCTTTTTTTTTGTGGTGCTGGGGATCAAACCCAGGGCCTTGCGCATGCCAGGAAAACACTCTACCAATTGAGCTGCATCCCCAGCCTATCCCTATCCTTTTTTATATTTTATTTTGAGACAGGGTCTTTCAAAGTTGCTCAGGATCTTGCCAAATTGCCCAGATTGGCTTTGAACCAGCCTCCTGGTTCAAGTCCTCCTGCTTTAGCCTCTCTAGCGGCTGGAATTACAGCGTGCACACCTGCGCCCGACCCTTGTTTTACTCATGGTTAACTGTGCACCTGCCTTAAGATTTTACTTAGTGCCTTTTTTTGTTTTGTTTTTACCCACTCCTGCATAGTCGAATTCTCGTTTACTAGTGCAATTAACAAAAAATTGCCGGGCGCAGTGGCTGTATAGATAGTTAATAATATGAGCCCGTCCTTAAATGTGACTTAGGAGAGGAGAGCTCATTAGTGAGGAATTTGGAGAAACTTTGAAGACGGTAAAACAGCTCTCAAGGTTATTGTTCGGGGCCATCTGGCGCACTAAGGAGCTCTTGGTGCCTCGAAACTTTTAGCCTTTGAACCTGTGAGTTTTGGAACCTGGCCAGTTCCCACCTCACAGAGACTTAATAGCCTAAGGCCAGCTGCTAACGCTGGACTGTGTGTTGGGAAGGGTTGCTGTGCCTTTTTAAGTCCTCCAAAGGAGAAAGAAGAAGAAGGGATCCAACTGGAGAGGAGAAGAAGGGATCCAACTGGGAAGAAGAAATTCAACCAGAGAAGAAGGAATCCGATGCTTTGAGCGAGAAGAAGGAATTTGACTTGTGGGGAAGAAAGCTGATTCACCTGTGTTTTTTTTTTTACCCTACCCTCGGTGTTGCTCCTTTTACCTGAGGATAGGTGTTGAAGGTGTTGATGCTGTTTTGAGTAAAGAAGGATTTTGAAGGTGATGATGGTGCTTTGAGGAGAAAGACTTACCTATGTATTTACCCCATTCTTGGTGTTGCTTATTTTACCCGAGGCTAGGTGTTGGAGGTAATGATGGTGCTTTGAGTGTACCTGCAAACCCCTGTTGTGTTATCCGGTGTTGATTGGTGAGTGCTTATTGGGCTGGAGACGCTCGCTCTTTCTTTTCTTCTATATTATTGATTCATTATATACAATATTCAATATTGCAAAGTGTAACTGTTGCTTGCTTATTGTTATATTATCTCATATTAAAGCTTAGAAAACCCATCCTGTTGTGAGGCTGGTGATTCACCCCACGAATCTGACTAGATAAATTAGTCTGGGATCCAGACCAAGACAGTGGCGCACGCCTGTAATCCCAGCACTTTGGGAGGCAGAGACGAGAATCGCGAATTCAAAGCCAGCCTCAGCAATGGCGAGGCGCTAAGCAGTGAGACCCTGTCTCTACATAAAACACAAAATAGGGCTGGGGATGTGGCTCAGTGGTCGAGTGCCCCTGAGTTCAATCTCCAGCCTTCCCCCCCCAAAATTGCTAAAATAAAGTATTTTTTGTTTTGGAAATATAGGACAATAGTGGACCTGGAGGAGTGCATAAATTCGAACCTACTAGTATTTTGTGGTCAGACCTAGTTTAATGTTTCTGTTTTTAGCATGCTTAATAAGAATTCAGAGCCCGTCGCGGTGGCACACACCTGTAATTCCAGCACTTAGGGAGGCTGAGACAGGAGAGTCACGCGTTCAAAGCCAGCCTCAGCAAAGGCGAGGTGCTAAGCAACTCAGTGAGACCCTGTCTCTACATAAAATGCAAAATAGGGCTGGGGATGTGGCTCAGTGGTTGAGTGCCCGAGTTTAATGCTCCATACAAAAAAAAAAAAGTGAACTTATTGTGCTTTCAGTGCAGCCTTAGGGAATACATTTTCCATAGCAATGTGTGTTTTATTGATCAGAATGTTTTTTGCTATCCCTAAGACCAAAGAAGCAAACACTCTGGATTGAAGGGACTGACATGTGAAGGGAAATGGAAAAATACAATATTTAAAGAGTAAGTCATTTCAAAGTAAGTATGTCACCTGCCTTGATTTAACCACGTAATTATTCACACAACTACAATAGAATGTTATCTATTATGGAATAAAATGTTCAATAGATCTGCATTGGATAATGAACATGTCAGTTTAGGCACTCAGGAATTTGAGATCTGTTTTTACTGGAATAGATGGAGGTTCTGGGGTCAGCAGTCAGTATCTGAGATCTGCTTATACTGGGCCAGATGGAGGTCTTTGGTGAGCAGTTAGTATCTGGGAAAGGGTTAATTGTGGGGAGGAATCAATGCTTTGGCCTCCTCCTGGCGAATATCTTTCTAGGCTGAGCAACACCCTTAACTCAGGAAGAGATTGTTTATAGTGAGATGACTGGTTGAAGTTACCTAGGTAGAGGTGTACTTAATGTGCTGGCACTTACTTGAATTTTTTTTTTTTTTTGTATTAGGGATTGAACCTGCAGGTGCTCTACACTGATCTACATCACCAATACTCCCCTTTTCTTTCTTTTTTTTACATACAGGGTCTTACCAGGTTATTGAAGGACTCAATTGCTCAGGCTGGCTTTGAATTTGGGATACTCCTGCCTCAGCATCCAGAGTTGTTGGGATTACAGGCATGCACCACCATACCTATATTGCATGTTTTTCTTTTTTCTTTTTCTTTTTGGTATCAGGGATTGAACTCAGGGGTACTCGACCACTGAACCACATCCTCAGCCTTATTTTGTGTTTTATGTAGAGACAGGGTCTCACTGAGTTGAGTGGCTTAGTGCTTTGCCATTGCTGAGGCTGCCTTTGAACTTGCGATTCTCCTGTCTCAGCCTCCCAAAGTGCCGGGATTACAGGCATGCGCCACCGCACCCGGCTTATATTGAATGTTTTTATCAGGAGGGATGAAGAGAGTGTGGCACAGAGCACTGTTCTGGGGGAACTAGTCCTATAAGGGCAAAGCAATCATCTGTGAAGCTTTCTTTGAGTAACCACAGAATTTGTATTAGGAAGTCTTATGTAATGATGAAGGCTGTTCCCCACAGTCACACCACACTGCTTTGGTTAAGGTCTTGGCTCTATCACTCACTATACAACTTCAGAGAAACATCTCTGCTTCAGTTTTCTTATCTGTGAAGTAGGATAACAGTGCATGCTTCATGGGATTATTGTGATCAGGTACATGAGTTTCATACATGGAATATTCAGAACAGCTACTAGCATGTGGTAATACATATTAGCTATCCTCATGTTAGAGGACGTGTTTTGTGACCTAATGCATTTAACATTGTTTTACAGGAAATTCATTTGGCTCATTTAAGCTCTAGGTAAATTCATGAGCTTTGTGTCCTATTAAACCTACCCCTGTAGATCCCCTAGGATTTCTTTTCTTTTGGTACTGGAGATTGAACTCAGGGACACTCTACCACTGAGCCACATCTCCAGCCCTATTTTGTGTTTTATGTAGAGACAGGGTCTCACCGAGTTGCTTAGCGCCTCGCCCCTTGCTGAGGTTGGCTTTGAACTCTTGATTCTCCTGTCTCAGCCTCCCTAAGTGCTGGGATTACAGGCTTGGACCACCACACCTGGCTTAGGTTTTCTTTTTGTTAGATAGTACCAGTCACTACTGAGCCGTATGTGGCTTTACCTACAGGCTTATTTAAAGTCAAAATTACCTTCGTTAAATATCTTAGTCTGGTGCAACCTGCCCCAGAGCTTTGTTCTTCCCTGTAACCTTTGATTATATGGGAATCTTCCTTCTAGATTATAAGTATCTTGGACATGGTAGGGGCTTAGGGTATTTATCTAAACCTGTTTAAAATGTATTTGTAGAGGTGAACTTCAAGAAATCCTCATTTTGTCTAAGCAGACCTCCCTCTTTCATTGGAAACATACTCTGCTGTGTAAACCTGACATAGTGTATAGTTTCAGATAAAGTGAGAATAGTTCATCAACCCTGGCTGTTGAAATGCAAGTTAAATTCTACTTTGAAAGAAGCCTTTGTTGTGGTGGAGTACACCTGCAATCCCAGCTATGTGGGAGGCAGATGCAGGAGGATCACAATTCTGAGACTAGCCTCAGCAATTTAGCAAGGCCCTAAGCAACTTATTAAGACCTTGTATGAAAAAAAAAAAAAGAAAGCCCTTAGAGAAAAAAGTAATCTTATAGACCTTGAAGAACTCTTCAGTGCTTTGTAGGAAGGCAGCTATGCAGTACTTTAGTTCCATACCCTAAGTGTACTTGCGAATGAAGGGCAAAGTGGGAGAGTGGCCTGTTGAAGCATATGTCTCCAGTGAGATTAGAGCTATACATTTTGTGCTCAAGGTTATAAAAAATAGTTAAGATTTAGTGACAACAACTCAAAATTCTCTTGATATATCAGATTACAAGGCTTCATTTTTGAAGTCTGGAGATGAAAATTTCACTGTTAAAACTTAATTGGAGGGGCTGGGGTTATGGCGCAGTGGTAGCGTGCTCGCCTAGCACGCGGGAGGCACTGGGTTCGATCCTCAGCACCACATAAAAATAAAATAAAGCTATTGTGTCCACCTACAACTAAAAAATAAATTAAAAAAAAAAAACTTAATTGGATGATGTGATTTCTTAAACCATAAGCAGATTGCTGTCTTTTAATTTTTTAAGGACTTTTTTTTTCTTTCTCTTTTTGGTACCAGAGTGCTCAACAACTGAGCCACATCCCCAGCCTTTTTTGTATTTTATTTAGAGATAGGGTCTTGCTTAGGGCTTTGCAAAATTGCTGAGGCTGATTTTGAACTTGTGTTCTTCCTGCCCCATCCTCTAAGTTGCTGAGATTATAGGCATTTTTCTGATGCTTAGTTATGTTAAACATCTTTTCATGTGCATATTGACCAGTTTCTTTTTTAATGTTCATATTCTTTATTAGTGATCATAAATGTGAGGGTTTATTTCTGGGTTCTGTTCTATTGACCAAAGCATATCTTACATGAACACCCCAATGGTCTTATTTATTGGACTTTTGTACTAACTTCTGAATTTGAAGGGTAAGTTCTCCAACTTTGCTTTTTTAAGATTGTTTTGGATCTTTTTTTTTTTTTTTTTGGTACCAGGGATTGAACTCAGGGGCACTCAACCACTGAGCCACATCCCAGCCCTATTTTGTGTTTGATGTAGAGACAGGGTCTCACTGAGTTGCTTAGTGCTTTGCCATTGCTGAGGCTGGCTTTGAACTCGCGATTCTCCTGTCTCAGCCTCCCTAAGGGAGGCTTGCACCATTGTTTTGCATCTTAAAATCTTATTTAGGTATTTAATTTCATTCAGCCATTTTTTTTTTTTTTTTTTTGTGGTACCGGGGATTGAACTCATTGAGCCATAACCCCATCCCTATTCTGTGTTTTATGTAGAGACAGGGTCTTACTGAGTTGCTTAGTGCTTTTTGCCATTGCTGAGACTGGCTTTGAACTCGCAATTCTCCTGTCTCAGTCTCCCAACATGCTGGGATTAACAGGCATGCGCCATCATGCCCAGCTCATTCAGCAATGTTTTGTGATAAATTTTTATTTCTTTTTTGAGATAGGGTTGCTAAGATATCCAGATTGTCCTTGAATTTAGGATTCTCTTGGCTCAAACTGTCCAAGCAGGATTATAGGCATGTACTGTCTGGCCTGTCTTTGTTTTATATTTTTTAATGTTATTGTAAATTGAATTATTTTCTTAGTTTTGTGAGTAAAATATATAGAAATACAATTGGTTTTATATATTGATCTTGTATTCTGTAACCTATCCAAACTAGTTTCTTATTTCTGTTAGTTTTTTAGTGTTTTGTTTTTTTTTTTGGTACTGGGGACTGAACTCAGGGGCACTTGACCCCTGAGCCATATCCCCAGCCCTATTTTGTGTTTTATGTAGAGACAGGGTCTCACTGAGTTGCTCAGCACCTCGCTGTTGCTGAGGCTGGCTTTAAACTTGCGATTCTCCTGTCTCAGTCTCCCTAAGTGCTGGGATTACAGGCTTGAGCCACCGCGCCTGGCTAATGTATTTTTTTTTTAAGTTTATTTGTTTATTCTGTGGTGCTAGGGATTGAACCCAACGCCTTACGCATGCAAGGTAAGCATTCTCTATATCCCCAGCTTTCTAGTTTTTTAGTGTGTTTCTTAGGATTTTGTATATATTGATCATGTTATCTGCAAATAACAGGGTATTTTGTTCAGTTCCAATTTTGATGATTTGGGGGTGTAACTGCAATGCAATGGCTAGAATCTCTAGTGAAATGTTTGGTGGAAGGGGCAAGGTCGAATCCTTGTCTTGCTCCTTATCTTTTATAGGGAAAACAGTCATTTTGCCATTGTTATTAGAATCAGGAATGTCTCCCAACCATGTATTGAAGACTTGGTCCCCAGTGTAGCAGTACAGAAGTAGGATTTTTGGGAGTTGATCTGATCATGAGGGTTCTAAACTCATTTGTGGAAGAATGTATTGAGGGATTCATAGCTGAATGGATTATTGGAATCTGTAAGAGGTAGGACCAAGCTGAAGGGAGTGGGTTCCTGGGTACATGCTTTCAGGACTGTACCTAGTCACTGGGATTATAGGTGTGCACTACCACACCTGGCACAGTGCTGTTCTTTACTATTATGATTTTTTTTTTCAGATGTTCTTATAGATTAGTTTTTCAGTGAGCAATACTGGCTTTTCACAACTTATCTACATCAGTGGATGCTCAAAAAGAAACGTTGCTTTTTGTAATAGTGGAGGTGTTGACCTTTATGAGAAACAGGTATAAATTCAAGAAAACAGTTATTTTAGACTTAGCATTCTGGGAAAATACAGATTTAAGCAAAATTGAACATATGCTTCTATAGCGATTTCACAGAGGTTTTAAAGGTAAAAGTCACAAGTGAGGAGAGGGCTTACAGTAGTTCTTCAGTGCATTTAGGTTAGCTTGTGCAGGCAGGTTAGCAAAAGCTCTCTTGTAAGAAAAATATCTGTCTGCTTCAGCTTCTCAAGTCTTTGGGATTACAGACATGCACTACTGCGCCTAGCCCACAACTTGACTTTTTAAAAAAATAATTCATCATTACTCTTTTTTTTTTTTTTTTGGTACCAGGGATTGAACTCAGGGGTACTCACCTTGCCATTGCTGAGGCTGGATTTTTTATTTTGGTACTGGAGATTGAACTCAGGGGCACTCGAACACTGAGCCACATCCCCAGCCCTATTTTGTGTTTTATGTAGAGACAGGGTCTCACTGAGTTGCTTAGCGCCTCGCCATTGCTGAGGCTGGCTTTGAACTTGTGATTTTCCTATCTCAGCCTCCCTAAGTGCTGGGATTACAGGCTTGCACTACCACACCCGGCTTTGTTACTCTCTCTTATGCTACTGGAGATTGAACCCAAGACCTCGTTTCATCCCCAGCTTTTTTAATCTTTTTTTTTTTTTTTTTTAATATTTTTTAGTTATACATGGACACAGTGTCTTTATTTTGTTTACTTATTTTTATGTGGTGCTGAGGATCGAACCCAGTGCCTCACAGGTGTGAGGCAAGCGCTCTGCCACTGAACCACAACCTCAGCCTCTTAATTTTTTTTTTTTTTTTTAAGACAGTGTGTTGTCAAGTTTTCCCAGGCTGGCCTTGAACTTGCCATCTTCCTGCTCAGACTCCTGAGTAGCTGAGATCAGAGGCATGCATCACTACCTCCAGCAAATTAAAACTTAGGCATGATTTCTTCAACTGAGCTACATCCCCAGCACCAAAGTTTAAAATATAAGTAAAAAGTGTTGTAATATTTTATTATGACATATAAAAAGCCTGTAGATTCTGTTAGAATAGGAATGTGTGAATTATGACCCTGAATTCTTAAATTTGGGCCATGGCACTTTATCATCCTTAACACACAAAGGCTGCTTACCTCCCAGTGAGGGCCAGCACAGCTTGTCAGTATTAGCACATTAGAATTGCCTTTTTTGCAAATGGTAAAACTTATTCGCAGATGGTTGGGATTAATAGAGCCAAATCATGCTAACCAGGTTCGTTCTCGTTTATTGCTGGTGGTGGATATATTCCAAGAATCCCTGGTGGTATGGAAACTGGAAATTACTGAATACTTTTCTTTTTTTTCTCTCTCTCTCTCTTTTTTTTTTTTTTGCCACATCCCCAGCCCCATTTTGTGTTTTATTTAGAGACAGGGTCTCACTGAGTTGGTTAGTGCCCTGCCGTTGCTGAGGCTGGCTTTGAACTCAGGATTGTCCTGTCTCAGCCTCCCAAAGTGCTGGGATTACAGGCATGCGCCACCGTGCCTGGCTTACCCTGTTTTACAAAGGGTGTTCTAGGACAATTTCCCCACAACAGAGTCTAAGAATTCAGTCCCTTTAATAGCCAGGATACAGAATCAACTGGAATATTCATCAGTAGTTGAATAGATAAGGAAATGTGGTCTACATGATGGAATATTGTTCACCCATTAAGACAAATGATTTGCAGCATAATGGATGGATAAGTGGAGGTCATTATGTTAAGTGAAATAAGACAGGCACAGAAAGACAAGTACTTCATGATTTCATGCATATGTAGAAACTAAAAAGTTGATTTCATAGAAGAATGGAATGAAATAGTGGTCTGTATGTACCAGTAAGGGCAGGGAGGAGGGGGATGAAGGGACAGAAAGTCGTTAGGAAAGCGGAACAAAAACAGGCTTGGTTCAGAGGCCCAATGAATGTTCTGAATGTTCAAGGCCAGCCTTGGTGACTTAGGGAGACTTTGTCTCAGAATAAAAAGACTGGGAATTACCTCATTGATAGAGCACTTGCCTGGATAGTGGAAAGCTCTGGGTTCATTCCCAGTACTGGAAAGAAAGAAAACCAAAAAAACAAACCCAGTTAGATAGGGAAAATTAATTCTGGTTTTCTATAACATAGTAGGGTTATTTGTTTATAATAATCAATGCTTTCTTTTAAAACTGGTTTGTTCATTTTATACATGATAGAGTGTATTTTGCCATATATACATGGAATATACCTTCCCATTCTTGTGGTTGTACTGTCTATCAGTCTATGCCTTATTTCAAAATAACAAAGAGGAGAACAGTTTCCAAACTATTAAAATGATTATCTTTGAGGAGATGCAGGTCCTCTTATCATTATGCATTGTATACTGCTGTGGCTCCTGCAGCATCAAGGAATGATCCTGAGTAGGGGCAACAGGAGGTGGAGAAAAACAGACAATTTTAAGCAAAGCTGGGGCCAGGTGGGAGGGACACTGCCCTCTGAAGGATGAGAGTGACCCAAAACTAGTTCCACAAGTTAATTATATAGGGTCTCAATCAAGAAGTTAAAGTATAGGAGCATTGTAAATTTTTCAAGCCTTGTGAATTATCAAGAGGCTTCTTTTGTGCACTAAATGTGCACTAAAAAGTTATAAGGCTAGAAACATTTTTGCAGCTGAACTGCTGTTACAGTGTTAGGAACATCCTGTGATCCTGTACCCAGGAAGCCCATTGTACTGGAACAACTGATAATAGTCAAAGCCGAGTATCAAGGCTGCCAACATCATCCTCACCTTTTGGCGAGGAATGTTTCCGAGGTTGGCTTTTGCCAACACTGTAAGCTCAATGACCGGGGGCTCATCTGCTGTCCACAGTATACATATGTAGAATTATCACGAATTATGTATCAACATAAAGATATAAATTGTATTTCAATTTAAAAGCAAATATACCAGCTGCTGTAGTGTACATCTGTAATTCCAGCAATTGGTGAGGCTGAGGCAGGAGGGTCAAGGCTATCCTGAGCAACATAGTAAAACCCTGTGTCAAAATAAAAATAGAAAGGGCTGGAGATGTAGCTTAGTGGTAGAGTGTAAACCGCAGTACCACCAAAAAGGAAATATAAAGAAAGAATTCAGTGTGTTGATGGTATCTGCTCCCATTACAGGGCTATGGGTGACTCTCCCACCACTTGATGAGTACTTGGATGCCTGGGTCTAATTCACAGTAACTGTCAAAGAGTGGAGACAGTGTCCTACCTACAACTAGCAGACAATTGGTCACTCTCCTGTATGTAACTTAAGATACTTTGGCTTTATTTTTTTGGTACTGAGGATTGAACTCAGGGGCACTCAACCACTGAGCCACATCCCCAGCCCTATTTTGTGTTTTATGTAGAGACAGGGTCTCACTGAGTTGCTTAGCGCCTCACCATTGCTGAGGCTGGCTTTGAACTCAGGATTCTCCTGTCTCAGCCTCCCAAAGTGCTGGGATTACAGTTGTGTGCCACTGTGGTCGGCATTTTTTTTTTTTTTTTTTTAAAGAGAAGGAATGTGGATGTTTGTGTTCAAGGCTTCTGTTTTCTTACTGGTTTTGGGGGGCCATTTTTTCTATTTTTGCAAATAGGGAATTGAGGTCTTTGTGTCTTGTTGTGTAATTGTCTCTTGTGTTTGTGCTTCATGTATTTTGGTGCCCTCTTAAGTGCATGTATGTTTATAATTGTTACACCTTAACGGATTGACCCATAGTACACAATCAGTCTCTATCTATGGTAAACTTTTAATCTATTTTGTCTGTATATTAGTGTAGCCATTCCAGCTGCTATTGTTCCAATGCCCCCATCTAAACATGTTGAAATTTAATCTCCATTGTGAGGTATTCAGCCAGTAGAAACTACTGTGTTTGAAGGTGGGACCTTGGGGAGGTAGTCAGGTTTAGAGGAGCAATCTGAGCTTGGATGTTTGGTCTACATCTTGCCATGGGATGCCTTCTATTGTTTTAGGATGCCCTCAAGTCCCCACCAATAGGAAAGACCTCACCAGATTCAGCTTTGTGGTCCTGAACTTCCCAGCCTTCAGAACCATATGCTAAATATTCTGTGTAAACTACCCAAGATGTGGTATTCAGTTATAGAAATAGAAAATAAGATACCAGATTTTTTGTGGCTACTATTTGCATGATGGTTTTCTTCCCACTCCTTTGTCTATTCATATCTTGGAATCTAAGACGTGTGTCTCCTACAAACTACATGGTTTTAAAACCCAGTCTGGTATCTCTGTCTTTTAGATTGATTACTACTCAGTTCACAATTAATGTTGTTTTGATATAATTGGCTTCACATCTGTTGTTTTCTGAGTGTCATAATATTTTATTTTGCGTTGAATGAATTTTTTAAAATTTGTATTGGATAATGAAACCAGGGGTGCTTTACTACTGACTTATATCAAAGACAGGGTCTTGCCAGGCGTGGTAGCGCACACCTATAATCCCAGCACTTTGGGAGGCTCAGACTGGAGAATCGCAAGTTCAAAGCCAGCCTCAGCAATGGCAGGGCACTAAGCAACTTGGTGAGACCCTATCTAAAAAATAAAACACAAAATAGGGCTGAGGATGTGGCTCAGTGGTAAAGCACTTACCTAACATGTGTGGGGCACTGGGTTTGATCCTCAGCACCATATAATAATAGAGGCATTGTGTCCTTCTACAACTAAAAAATAAACAGACAAAACACAGAATAGGGCTGGAGATGGTGGCTCTGTGGTCTAGTACCCCTGAATTCAATCCCTGGTATCAAAAAAAAAAAAAAAAAAAAAAAAGGGTCTTAGGAAGTCTCCATGGTTGATCTTGAACTTGCAATCCTCCTGCCTTAGCCTTATAAGTCACTGGGATTATAGGCTTGTACCATGCCAAGCTAAAAGAATACTGCTTAATTTAGCATTTTAATTTCTTTAATGATATTATAATTTTTTAGTTTCATGGAAACACAAGCCATTTTATTTGTTTATTTATTTATTTATGAATTAATGCTATGAGGATTGTGAGCTATATATCCCCAGCCGTTTTTTGCTAAGTTGCTGAAGTTGGCTTCAACTTGTGATCCTCCAGCCTTTACTTCCCAAGTCACTGCAATTTCAGTTGTGCACCACCACACATGGTAGAGGAAATCCAATTTTATGTAATGTTTCTTTATTGCAACAGAAAAAATGACATAACCTGTGGCAGTGTCCATTTTCAGTGCCTTGAGACCAGGATAAGGAACAATTCTAGCAGCATCTGTAGATTCCACTTTTAAGAGATTTCTGTGAAGGGCCCTAATAAGACTAGCAGTGTGGAACCCTGGGAGGTTAGTTATTGTGTTTGTTGAACACTCAAAATCCTATAGGCTGTGTGTTACCCCCATGGAGACAGGCTTATACCAGGAATAAAGGAAAGGGGAATCTCACTAGAAGATTACATTTTCAAGCATTCACCTTTTATAGGATTTGTGGTGGGAGAATAATAGATTATACTGTGTGTGTGTGTGTGTGAATGTATGTATGTATTTTTCATAGAAAAATAGGCAGCAGAGTATGGGGAGGAAGTGTATGGGTTGGAGTACCTGGGGATCTGGGAGGAGAAAAATGGTCTGAGAGGATCAAAAAATAAACCTATTTTTTTTATATATATATATATTTTTATTTATTTTAAATATTTTTTTTTAGTTGTAGATGGACACAATGTCTTTATTTTTTTATTGCTTTGTATGTGGTGCTGAGGATCGAACCCAGGGCCCCATGCATGCGAGGCAAGCGCTCTACCGCTGAGCTACAATCCCAGCCCTATATATTTATTTTTTAGTTGCAGGTGGACAGAATATCTTTATTTTTATGTGGTGCTGAGGATCGAACCCAGAGCCTCATGCATGTGATGCAAGTGCTCTACCGCTGAGCTACAATCCCAGCCCCTGAGGCTGGCTTTGAACTCGCGATCCTCCTGTCTCAGCCTCCCTAAGTGTTGGGATTACAGGCTTCAGACACTGCGCCCGGCCTAATTTGAGTTATTCAGGAATTCTTTTATTTGCTTCAGTTTACTTCTGTGCCAGCAAAGAGGAACGGGGTGGGGGAAACAGCCGACAGTACATAAAGATTGTTTCTCTTCCTACCTGTGGACTCTGTGTTAGTTTGCTGGGGCTGTGTTTGAGATAGAGAACTGCAGACCAAATTGTTGTTCTCACTCGCTCACTGCTTATTCTTCTGGCACCTCTATGCATTTCTCCCCACTAACAACCAGTTCCCTAATGGACTCCAACTGGGATCTTACAATTAAATTCATTTTGTTTTTTGATACTAGGGATTAGCCCAGGGGTTCTTAAAGTACTGAACTGCATTCCCAGACCTTTTATTTTTTATTTTGAGACAGGATGTCCTTAGTGCTGGGATTAAAGGCGTGCGCCACTGCACCTGGCTTTCCCCAAATTTCTGAGGATGGCCTTGAACTTGCCATCTTCCTGCTTCAGCCTCCCAAGTTGGGATTACAGGGAAGCAACACTGACTTTTGTCCATTTTTAGATTTGTCAATGGACTGTTGGTGAGAGTGCCAATTATTTTAACCTTTTTGAAATACAATTTGTCACTTTATCAATTTTTTTTTATATTTGTTTTAGTTGTAGATGGTCACAAATATCTTTATTTTTATGTGGTGCTTTGTTTTGTCCCCCAGCACTGCAAAAATAACAAGTAAAAAGGAAAGTGATAACCACTTCAATGTAACAATAATGACTATGTTGTGCAGATTGAATTCTTCTTATACATTGTATACATTTGATTGTTGCCTTATTTATTCAGCTTTCATTGCTATTCCTTTCCAGGATTAGAATTTATTTAGTCTCAAATTTCAGTAATTATGAAAGTCAGAGCAAGCTACTAATTTAAAAAAAATTTTTTTTGTTGTAGATGAACACAATACCTCCATTTTATTCATATGTTGTGCTGAGGATCGAACCCAGTGACTCACATATACTAGGCAAGCACTCTACTGCTGAGGCACAACCCCAGCCCCAGTTACTAATTTTTTTAGAAATCTCGTCTAGGCAAAAGATCAATTTAATAACAGATCTTGGTTTCTTGCAGGTTCTTGACATTCAAAACAACAGATTTTTACTACACTGCTGCTACCATATCATACCAGTCATGAATTGGAATGCAAAGCCAGAGGGTGATATGTTACCACCACCAGCACCACCAGCACCACCACCTTATAATAAAAGCCAGTCATCTATTCTGCAGCAGTTTTTAATAAATCAACTTACCACAACATCTCAAAATTCTTTCAGCTATCCTGGAAGTAATGAAGCATGCATGTATTCCAGTAATTCAAATCCAGTTTCACAACCAGTACAAAATATCAGAAATTATAATATTCCTCAAATTCCTGTTTCTCATCTGCATAACAGGACAGTGGTGGCCTCACAAACATCAGTAGAAAGAATAACATGTACAAATATTATAGGACCCAAACAACCAAATCATAATTTGCAAATGTCTTCAGGAGTTACTCAAAATGTGTGGTTGAACTCATCAATGAGGAATTCCATGCCTTCTCATACAGAGGCAACCGTGTGTCATCAGGCTGATGTTGGAACTAATATGTCTAATCCTCATGCACTACAGGGTCAACTTGTATCATCAGATAAATATTCTATGCAACTACAAATTAACCCTTCAAATTCTATAAGAGCTTCTGTAACTTTTCAAGGAGATCAGGGACTTAGCCAACCACTATCAGATCAACAGGTTGATTGGGTACAACAGTACACCTCGAATGAACAGACTTATCCTGATTACAGACCACTTCCAAAGCAATACTCTTATTCGCCACAAAGCTTATTGCAATATCCAGCTGTTCAGAAACAAAGCATTACGCCACAAAGCTTATTGCAAGATCCAGCTGTTCAGAAACAAAACATTACACCACAAAGTTTTTTGCAAGATGCAGCTGTTCAGAAGCAAAACATTACGCCACAAAGCTTTTTGCAGGATCCAGCTGTTCAGAAACAAAACATTATGCCACAAAGCTTTTTGCGAGATGCAGCTGTTCAGAAGCAAAACATGACGTCACAAAGCTTATTGCAGGATCCAGCTGTTCAGAAACAAAACATTATGCCACAAAGCTTTTTGCAAGATGCAGGTGTTCAGAAGCAAAACATGACGTCACAAAGCTTATTGCAAGATCCAGCTGCTCAGAAACAAAACATGCCATCGACATCTCAAGTTAAAAATTATCAGCTTCCAACTTTAACACAGATGTTGCAGTCATCACAGACTGTGCCTGTGTCCTCATATCAATGCCCTACACAAACAAACAAAAGACCCCCTCCTCTTCTTCCTTACCCCTATAGATATGGAAGCCAGCCTTTGTCCAATTCTCAACATGTTATAAAAAACTTGCCTATGGAAGTTCCTCAGAGTGCTGACGTGTACTCATCTGAATCAAAAGACTTACCTAAAGGCTTTCAACAGCTGTGGCCAAACATTAATGAAAATCTTGACACAATTGGGAATTTTGGTGATTTGAAAGTACATACCAATATTGCACAGCCTTTTAATGAACCAGTTAGTTCTTCTACGGATAGTGTTCAGACCCTTGCTCAAAATAATCAAGAGAAGAGACTAGATTCCTGCAGCCCAGCTTCAAATCAACTATTAGACACAAATGCCACAAAAGAAAAGCTAGTGAGAGATATTAAATCATTGGTAGAAATTAAAAAGAAGTTTTCAGAACTTGCAAGGAAAATTAGGATTAATAAAGATCTTCTGATAGGTTGTAGGAAAACAACAAATAGCTCTTATGGTGAACCAGCTCAGCATTCTGAATTGTCACCACAAGCTGTATCTGCTAAAAGTGACAGTCAGTGTTCCATGGAATTACTAACAACATGTCTTAATCTTTGGAAAAAGCCACCTTCAGCAACAACAGAAGAAAAAGCCTCAAAACCTTCAGAGGAAAAGCAGTGTAATGAATTAAAAACAAACACAACTGCACTTGGAATTTCAAGGACAGCTGAGGGTGGTGATAAGGGTTTTTGTTCAGTTGAAGGAAGTTCTCAGAATAAAAGGGTAAAGTCATCCCAAGAAACAACCTTGCCAGTGATAACACAGAATTATGACTCCTCTGGTGCAAATGTAACTAAGGGGACAGAACTTCAGATTGCTATTGTGTCACCCTTAATTCTTTCAAATGTGAAATCATTGCCTCTCAAAAGAATAACACCTGATGCTTTACCTGAACTTGTGTATCCAGTTATCAAAGAAGGTAGCATTTGTAGCTTACAAAGTCGAATGGAAAAAATTAAAACAATGGATGCTCCTGTGAAAGTTAATGTTAACAGTCCAGTAGCCAGTGCTACAGTAACAACCAATGCTTTTCCACTAACTCGGAAGGAAAGGCAGAATGAACCAATTAATGGTTATTCAGAACACATGCTTAATACCAGTCAAGAAAAGCGCTGTCCTCTGGTTGATCAGCAGACCTCATATAAATCAAGTGACATTCCTGTTGAGAGTGATGATATATTACTGATTGAAAATATTTGTTCTCTCGTTGAAGGTGATGTATCTTACAATTCTCAAATAGCAAAAATATTCAACTCTTCCCCTTTGGAAAAGGTTGACACACAGAAACACCCTCCATCCTATCAGCAAGTGATTAATAGCAGACAACAAAAAGAACAAGTAGACACCACTGCAAATAAGGACCTTGATTTTCAAAAAGATGAATGTGTGCAGTGCACAGATGTTCCTTGTGAAACAATTGATCAGGCACTGGAACCTCCAGGGTTGTCATCTTTTGCGTACTTTGAAACAAGCAGAGGAATTCCAGAGGAAAGCAATGTAGAACAAATGATTGAAAAGGAAAGCACAAGTAAAGATGTATGTTGTTCACCTACCACAATTCAGCAGAGTGTTTACCTTCAGGAAAGCAAGACAGCCAGCGATGTCACTACCCAAGATCCTGCAAGAAAGGACATTCATGATGAAGACACACCCATCTGGTATCTACGTGACCAGCTCTCAGAACTTCTGAAAGAGTTTCCCTATGGCATTGAAGCTGTGAATATACGTGGAAGGTCTGTGGGCCAAAAAGTGATGGGTCAAATCTCACAAGATAAAAGTGGCAATAAAACCATTTGTGACTCTGAGGACTCCACAGACCAAATACAAATTAGAATATTAAGTTCAGAGCAAATGAAAGAATTATTTCCTGAAGAGGATGAATCCTGTGATGTAGATACACAGAAAGCCTATGAGGTAGACAAGTTGGCAGAATCTCAGACAGAGAAACCTATAGCAGAAAGGGACCCATGTGAGCCACAAGAAACTGCTGCACAAGCAAATTGTGAATCTATAACATGGGACCCAGAAAAAGACAAAATCCATTGCTGTGCGTTAGGTTGGCTCACAACGGTTTATGAAGGAGTGCCCCAATGCCAGTGTAATTCCATCAAGAGCTCCACCCCAGAGAAGGAGAAAGGGAAGGATCAGTGTTCTCCTCTGGAGACTAAGAGTTGTGAACAAGGAGAGAGAACCTCAGATAAAATCACTATTCTTGAATTTAATGTTTCAAGTAATACAAAGACAACTCTTAATCAGGTGACTGAGAAAAAAAAAGTCTCTGAAGTACATGGTGAGAGTATAAAAAACACATCTGAAACAAAGCAGAACTGCTCGCTAAACACAGAACGGAAATTACCTGGTCAGTTCTCCTCTAAATGTGATAGCGATAAGAAAGGTACATCTAAAGCAAAACAAGACAGCTTCCAAAAGATGGAAAAAGAATTAAATTGTCAGTTTTCACCAAAAGGCAACAAAGTAGATGGCTTGCAAAGTAAGAAAAGAAAATTGAAATTTCACCAGGTGTCTTTTCACTCTACTAATAGAATGACAGCAGGTTATCAACAAGCTTCCCAAGTAAACCAGGAGGAGAAACACATACCGCAGAACTCTCATCCACTGCAAGTAAAAACTAAGGAGCTACATAGGAGGAATGGTTCTTTGGTACATTCAATGTCACCAGAAAAGAAAAAATTCAAGTTTAGAGTAGGTAGCTCCAAACGAAAACATACAGAAGAAAGGAAGTTAGACCCGGGGCCCATACTGGATGGGGAGATAAAGAAGGAAAAATTTGGTAAAGAGGAGCAGAATAAAAATATGGAAAGTACTCTCAAGTTATATAATATTTTGTCAATCCCTAACGAAAGAGGCACTGTTAAAGAAAAGACAGTGGCAAGCACAAAGTCCTCAGACTTGAAGCATAATTCATCTAAGAGAATTATAACACCCCAGGAATATTTACAAAGGCAGAAGCATAAAGAGTGGATGACCAATAAAACATCCCAGAAGATATGTGTAAACAAGGTACCATGTGATTCTGATGGGAGGCCCAGTCAGCTTCCTGTGCAGGTGGGGAACTGTGGGAAACCAAATGAGAGACTAGGTGACAGTATAGAAGCCTCCAAAGAGCCATCAGGTATGTTTAAAAGCAATGGTAAAAGCCTCAAACTCCACAATTCTGAGAAGTCTAAGACAAATAATGATTCCAGGAATGTTAAAGGAAGAGCTGAGCAAGTGCTGCCTGACAAAGTGTGCACTGATAAAACCAAAGTAGACCAAAAATCAACCAAGACGAATAGCGAAGTTGAATTCTGCCAAACGCCTCCCCAAGCAAAGGAGCAAAGGAAATTGTATCTGAACAGAGTTGCATTTAAGTGCACAGAACAGAAAAGCATTTGTCTTACCCAATATGACAGTCCACCCCAAAAGCTTCATAAAGACAAAGAGCAGGAAAAGAAGCCTCAGACCTCTTCTGTGAAAGATGCCACAGTGAAACCAAGCATGTTGGAGTTTAAATTATGTCCAGATGTACTGTTAAAGAATGAAAACTCTGTTGAAAAAGGGAATGATCAAAAGCCTCATTCTAAGGAGCAAGCCCCTGTGCAAGGTCAAGTATGATTTTCTTGATGTGTGCAACATGTTAAAGAGGTGTAGATAAGAGAGCTGGCACCTTGTGATTTCTAGGTGGCTGGGGACCATGTGAATGCGTTACACAGTTACCATTTGTTGTCAGTAAATGTTTCCTTGAGCAATGTTTGTTTTAGGCTTATGTCCCCCTTATCGTAGATTATAGTAAATTCATAGTAATGACAAGTTACATAAAATTGTACAGTTTGCCAAATATAGATACTTCATGTACTATCAAGAAGGATATATTGTGCGCCGGGTGCCTGTAATACCAGCCACTCGGGATCACAGGTTGGAGGCCAGCCTGAACAACTTCGCATGGCCCTGTCAAAATAAAAAAAAAAAAATGAAAGGACTGGGGATGTTCCATGGTGGTAAAGTGCCCCTGGGTTCAATCCCTAGTGCCAAAATTTTTAAAAAAGGATAATGTGGAAAATATTTTTTGTAGGAAGTTAGGAAGGTGTCAAATATACATTTGTTCTAAGATTTGGTTTTGCTCGTTTTTCTTTGGACTTACAATTTAAAAGCTCTAAGTTGAAATTTTGTTCTAAATATTGGGAGATGTGTAATGGTTAGTAGGGAGATCCTTTTGTTCAATAGAAATTGATCAATTTATTGTCATCTTTGAAACAGTCAATGATTATTTTCCATTAAGTGCAGATGGTAACATCTAGCCTGCACATGATGGGACCAGAAAGCAGGGTCATCCAGTAGTGAATTACGTCACTGAGATAAAGCAATGTGCTGTGAAATCCAGATTGGAAACCTAAAGGATTTTTAGTGGAAATCAGTCCTTGCTGTGCTTTTCTGACTATTCGTTGGGGGTGTATAAAGCTACAGCATAAACAGGGTACATTTTCATGGAAGGTGATATGGATGTGTGACGACAGAGTACAGAATTCAATTTGTTAAATGTGGATGATTCCAAAGGTCCATTTTATTTGGGTCCTTAGAACCTGAGGCCTTGGCTGTAGCCATATCAGTGGCAGTAGGTGGGGCCATGGGGCTGGCTTGCTGTCTCTGGTACCTTTGAATACCCTGAGATGTGCTTGTGTTTCAGCCCAGGTAGGGAAACATACATAATGTGAAGAGAAACTTTAAAAACACCTAATTTGTTGTTTGAGGGATTCAAGCACTTTGAAAAACAGAAATTTTTCCAGGCCCTTTTTAATGGTGATGTTATGTGGATACAATGCATCTTGGTGTCTTCCAAAAATCTATTTTCAATTTAATGTGATTTTTCTTCATTATAGTACTAAAAGAGATGAAAAGCAATATCTAGAGATCTGAAAATAAATATTTAAATAGTTTCAGGAATAAAAAGTACAAAAGAAGATTGGATAAAATGTGTAACTGTGAAGAAAAGGAAGCAGGAAACCAGTCAAGAAACAGGTAAAATCATCTGTTTCATTATTTTATTTAGCACCATGTAAATTAGATTATGATGCTTAAGAAACTATTTTTATGCATATTCTTTTAGTCATTCAGTGGTTTTATCAGTGGTAGGAGGGCATTCTCCAATTTTCTGTCATGCCATGGGCTGGGAAGCTGGTGTCTATTATTTCCTTTTAAAAAAGAAAAGAAACCCCATGACATTGAGTTAGCTAAGGGATTTTCATATTTTCCCTATATGAGGCCATATAGTAAACGTTTTAGGTATTTCAGGTGTTTAGCCTAACTGCTCAACTCTGTCATTATACCAAGAGAAAGGTAATAAATAATGTGCAAATAAATTAGTGTAGGCCAAGTTCTTTGTAAATTCTTTAGGAAAGTAGGCAGCAGGCTGGACTTGGCCTCACGTCAGAGTTTCCCCTACCTTAGGCAGTTTACAAGTTAATTATTTTAATCCTCAAAGTAGGCAAGGATATTTCCATTTTAAAGATGAGATATCAGCAGGGCGCAGTGGCTCAAGCCTGTAATCCCAGCACTTAGGGAGGCTGAGACAGGAGAATCGCGAGTTCAAAGCCAGCCTCAGCAATGGCGAGGGACTAAGCAACTCAGTGAGACCCTGCCTCTACATAAAACACAAAATAGGGCTGGGGATGTGGCTCAGTGGTTGAGTGCCCCTGAGTTCAATCCCTAGAACCAAAAAAAAAAGATGAGATATCATTTTGGTACCCCTGTGACATCCCCTGTTGGTCTACTCTGTGCCATGGACTGCATCGACCCAGACATAGCAGTTAGCAGGAATCGGGGATCTGACTTTGTCTACGTGTGTCACTAAGGGACCCTTTATAATGAGCAGCAACTCTGCCTCTGCAGCAAACGGAAATGACAGCAAGAAGTTCAAAGGTGACAGCAGGAATGCCAGCCTCCCGTCCCGTGTGATCCACATCTACAAGCTGCCCAGTGAAGTCACCAAGAGCGAGGTCATCTCCCTGGGGCTGCCCTTTGGGAAAGTCACCAACCTCCTGATGCTGAAGGGCCAGAACCAGGCCTTCATGGAGATGAACACTGAGGAGGCGGCCAACACCATGGTTAATTATTACACCTCAGTAACGCCTGTGCTGCGCAGCCAGCCCATCTACATCCAGTTCTCCAACCTCAAGGAGCTCAAGACCGACAGCTCACCAGACCAAGCGCAGGCCCAGGTGGCCCTGCAGGCTGTGAAATCTGTCCAGTTGGGGAACCTGGGCTCCCCGGCAGCTGTGGATGCAGGGATGGCTACAGCCGGGCAGAGCTCTGTGCTCTGGATTGTCATGGAGAACCTCTTCTACCCTGTGACCCTGGACATGCTGCACCAGATCTTCTCCAAGTTCGGGATGGTTCTGAAAATCGTCATGTTCTGCAAGAACAACCAGTTCCAGGCGTTCTTGCAGTACGCCGACCCTGTGAGCGCCCAGCAAGCCAAGCTAACTCTGCACCGGCAGAACATCTACGGCACCTACTGCACTCTACGCATCTCCTTCTCCAGAATCACCAACCTCAGTGTCAAGTACAACAACGACAGAAGCCATGACTACACGCGCCCAGACCTGCCCTCCGGGGACAACCCGCCTCCACTAGAACAGACCATGGTGACAGCCTTTGCACCTGGTAAAATCTCACCCTCTCCGTTTGCAGGAGCTGGGTTCCCTCCTACTTTTGCAATTCCTCAAGCCACAAGTCTTTCCGTTCCTAACGTGCACGGAGGCCTGTCCCTGTTGACTATCCCAGGCCTAGCAGAAGCTAGGAACTCCGTCCTGCTGGTCAGCAACCTCAATCCCGAGAGAGTCAGACTCCAAAACCTCTTTATTCTTTTCGGCGTCTATGGCAACGTGCAGCGGATGAGGATCTTCTTCAACAAGGAGAATGCGCTCGTGCAGATGGCAAACGGGAGCCAGGCCCTGATGGCCATGAGCCATCTGAATGGGCAAAAGCTATATGGGAAGCCCGTCCGAATCACGCTGTCCAAGCACCAGAACTTGCAGCTACCCTCCGAGGGCCAGAAGGACCAGGGCCTTACCAAGGACTTCAGCAACTCCCCACTGCACCGCTTCAAGAACCCCCGCTCCAAAAGCTTCCACAACGTCTTCCCGCCCTCCGCCACCCTGTTCCTCTCCAACATTCCACATACCCTAACAGAGGAAGACATCAAGGTCCTGTTCTCCACCAGCGGAGGCGTGGTCAAGGGGTTCATGTTCTTCAAAAAGAACCCCAAGATGGCGCTGATCCAAATGGGCTCCGTGGAAGAGGCAGTGCAGGCGCTCATTGAGTTGCACAGCGTTTGCCTGGACAAGAACAACTGCCTGTGGGTCTCCTTCTCCAAGTTCGCCTCCTTGCCCTGGCTCCCTGGAGCCACTTCCAAAGAAAAGCTACATTAAGAAGCAGCTGAAGTAACCTTAACAGACCAGAGATTTTATTTTTTTAGAGAAATCAGCTTACCTGTTTTTTAAAAACATTAAATCTAGTTCACCTTGCTGACAAAAATAAAGGTGAGCCATTACTGGCTCAGATTGTAGCTCAGGGGTGAGGGGCTTACCTAGCATACACAAGCACCTGTTATCCCAGGCCAGCCTCAGGGACCCTTTCTCGAAATAAAAAGGGCTGGGATTATAGTTCAGTGGTAGAGCACCCTTGCATCCCTAGTGCCCTGCCTACGTGTGCACTGAAAAAAGTCACATCCACATGAAATGTACAGATCATTGGATATCTTTTTTTTTTTGGTACTGGGGATTGAACTCGGGCACTGGACCACTGAGCCACATCCCCAGCCCTGTTTTGTATTTTATGTAAAGATAGGGTCACACTGAGTTTCATAGTGCCTCGCCATTGCTGAGGCTGACTTTGAACCTCTTGATCCTCCTGCCTCAGTCTCCAAGCTGCTGGCATGCACCACAGTGTCTAGCTACGTCTTTTATTAAGCAAGGGTAAAGGTAAAGCAATCCAGCCCTGGGCCATGAAGATGGGGTGACTGGAGGAAACAGGAAAGGCAAGAGCTCATGCATATATGCTTCATAATTTGCTCCATAAAGCGCCCTAATTTGTCTAATTTGTAACTCTTTTCCTAACATTTTTTCCCCCTGATAAATGCATAATTTCCCTCAGTTTTTTGATTGTATATTCGTCACAGTATGAAGAGTAACAAAGTGAATAAAGTAACATTTCTGTTCCTTTAGATGAGACTAATTTAAGACTTTGCAAGAGAAGCTTCAGTGCAGATGGATTTGAGAAAGTACCAAACCCTATAAAAGACTCAGTGTTTCAGACCTACAAACAGATGTACCTGGAGAAAAGAAGCAGAAGCCTTGGTAGCAGCCCTGTAAAGTAATCACCAAATGTGGTTTTGTGCATGCCACCAGGAAGTTCTGTCACTTCCTGTTCAGCATCTTGCTGGAAGTAACTCAGGATTGCTGCCACAATAAAGATTTCTCAGCCAGAGTGTGTGGTTACCAGTTGTTATATGTTTCATTTATACTGCTTAATTAAGATGGGTGACAACTTTTGTGAGTTAAGATACGTAAGAAATGGATATTTGTCAGTTGTAGAGAACAGCATGTGACAGGATGCTGGCGTGCTTGCAAACAAGATGCATAAGCATAAAAAGGTGAGAGCATATCTGCGAACGGAATGTTCTGCCAAAAGGTTCTTCTTGTTCTCAAGAATCAGACATCTTGCATGCAAGAATGTTTGTCCGCTCCTAACGAGGAAGGTGGCTTGAGGACAAATAGAACAAATGCAGATAAGAAACCGCAGGACCTTTTAACGATATCAATAAGCTTTACGCATGCGCACTATGTTATTGCTGAATTATTCCCCTTGGCTTTGTACCATTAAAAAGAATATAAAAAGGTAATGGCAAAATAAAAGGGCTGGCTCATTTGGACGAAAGCAGCTGTCTGCATATTCATTCCGTTCACTTTAGTCAGTGAAGCCATAAGGTGTTTGATCTTAGGCATTGTTGAACCACGTTGACTATTAAGAAGGCTTGTACAAATGCTACCTCTCCATCCTGAGGGATGACTGTTCCTCAGTTGGGGACTTGTTTATTTAACTCAGACTGTAAATGTATTTTTGTTTCTAAGCTACATTAGCAAAGTTTATTTTTCAAAAATACTCACTGTGAATGTCAATGTGTTCTTAAGTATTTTATACCTGATTGTAAACTTTTCATGTCTTGTTTTATACTGGTTAAAGCTGATCACAATTTTTGCATAATGTCTTAATGTTACTTTTCATACTTGAAATAAACATTTATTTTTAAAAAAAAACTACAGTTAGAATCATCATAGTTTTGTTTCTTATTGGTTTCCTGACCTCACAGAAGGACACATTTTGGGAAGGTTTTTAAAATTTAAAATGTTTCACCAGGGCTAGTGACACACCTGTAATCTCTCTGACTTGAGAGGCTGAGACAGGAGGATTGTAAGTTTGAGGCCAGCCTCAGCAAATTAGGCCCTCCACAACTTGGTGAGACCCTGTCTCAAAAATATGACAGGGACTAGAGATGTAGTTTAGTGGTAGAGCACCCTTGGCTTCAATCCCTGGTATCCAAAGGAAAAAGAAGGAAAACTTCAGTGGTTATAGTAATGTTTCAGGAACAAGTATAAGATATGTTTAGTCTTTTAATGTTCCTGAAAAATCAGCATTAACTTTCAAATACTTAAATTGTAAAGAGCATGTAAGAGTTGTATGTAAGTGCTTAACAAAGTTAAATTGGCTACTAGTTCGTTTTTCGGTTTTTTTTTTTTTTGGTACCAGGGATTGAACCCGAGGGCATTTAACCACTGAACATATTAGTGTCAGTGGCCTCAAACTTGATCCTCCTGCCTCAGCCTCTGGAGTCGCTGGTGTTACAGATGTGCACCACCAAACTCAGCTATTGGGTGGTCTGTTGATGGGCACCTAGACTGATTATATATCTTAGCTGTTGTGCATAGTGCTGCATTGTCTCCTGAACGTTCATTCTCATAATGACTGTGCCAATCTACATTTCCACCAACTGTGAGACTTTATCTCCATATCCTTGCCAGTAGTTTGGGTTTTTTTGCCAGGAACCCAGCAGTTTGCCCATACTGGCATTTATCACTTTTGCCTGTGTCCAGAGTAGCTGGGATTAAAGGTGCAACTACCCTGCCCAGTTTATTTTTCTTAGGAATAGCCATTCTAACTGGGCTATCTCACTGTAGTTTTGAGTTACATTTGTTTGCTGGCTACTTGAGCATTTTTTCATTTGTTGTTGACCTTTTTTTTTTTTTGGTACCGGGGATTGAACTCGGGTACTCGACCACTGAGCCACATCCCCAGCCCTATTTGTGTTTTATGTAGGTACAGGGTCTCACTAGGCTGACTGTGAACTTGCGATTCTCCTGTCTCAGCCTCCCTAACTGCTGGGATTACAGGCTTGAGCCACCATGCCCGGCTGACCATTTGTATTTGGAGAAATAAAATAATTTACCGATTTTAAAATTGTTTTTTAATTTTATTATAGATATTCTTTGAGTTCCATATGTATCCTGGATATTAATCCTTAGGATGTGTGACACATTCTCTCCCATTGTGTAGATTGTGTCTTCACCCAGTTTCTTTTGCTGTGCAGAAACATTTTTAGTCATTTTGTCGGTTTTTGCTTTTGCTTCCTATACTTTGGGAGTCTTCAAAAATTGCCTTCTGTAATCCCAGCGATTTGGGAGGCTGAAGGAGGATTCCTAGTTGGAAGCCAGCCTGAGCAACTTAGACCCTGTCTCAAAAATAAAGGCAGTGGCGCACACCTGTAATCCCAGCAGCTCGGAGGCTGAGACAGGAGAATCATGAGTTCAAAGCCAGCCTCAGCAAAAGCAGGCACTAAGCAACTCAGTGAGACCCTGTCTCTCATAAAACACAAAATAGGGCTGGGGATGTGGCGCAGTGGTCAAGTGCCCCTGAGTTCAATTCCTGGTACCTAGGAAGGAAGGTTAGCAGGGAGCGAGGGAGGAAGGTCCAAGAATGTAGCTCAGTGGGAGAGTGCTTCTGGATTCAATTCTCAGTACCAAGACCTCAATCCTTCCCTAAATTCACCCCTAAGTTGTTCCATTTTAGAATGGCAATGGAAGACCTGAATGGAGCATGACCTTTGACTGGAGTAGCCCATTGCTTACTTTGACCAAGACTAGGATAAAATATGAACCATGCTAGCCAGTGACAGGAGGCACTGGTTCCTCTTTTAACTTGTCTGCATGACTTATTGAAATATATTCAACGGTGCCCTTGGGTTAACCAATTACCTAGTCCAGTTGTAGCTAACAAGGTGATGTGAAAAAACACTCTTCGTGGGCTGGGATCATAGCTCCAGTGGTAGAGCGCTTGCCTAGCATGTGTGATGCACTGGGTTCAATTCTCAGCACCACATATAAATAAAGGTCCATTAACAACTAAAATATTTTTAAAACACCCCTCATTAAATTTGTGCTTGGGTGTCCCTGAGATCATAGTACTTTGCAGCTATGTTGGTAGTTCACACTCCAAATTGTCCTGCGTGAATGACAAAAGGGCCTAGGGGGCTGTTCTGTGAAACCTTGGATCTCGCTGTCCATCTGATCACACTTTCTTCTGCAATACTGTATCCTTTACTTGTATTAAAACCTTACCTAAGTGAAGTCTGGAGTCTCATGAGTCCTTTCAATGACCGAAGCATGTGATCACTGCAGTGGGAAGGCCTGTCACCACTCTGTGTTCGCTTCTGTTATAGCTACAGTGCACAGATCCTCCATCTCCCAGCGGCAGGCGCACAATCCCACAGGGCTGCACAGAACTGCATTCACTGCCTTCCCATACAGGCATTTTCCTTCCATGCCGGTCTCTAGGCCACGCTCTCCCAGTGTTGCTTTCTTTGTACAGCATTACCTTGTTGATTTTTTTACATTTTAAGAATGCTTATTAGGGGCTGGGATTATGGCGCAGTGGTAGCGTGCTCGCCTAGCACGCATAAGGCACTGGGTTCGATCCTCAGCACCACATAAAAAAAAAATAAAGATATTCTGTCACCTACAACTAAAAAATAAACATTTAAAAAAAAATGCTTACTAGAAGCAGGGCGCAATGGTTTAGTGTCCCTGAGTTCAATCTCCTGTACCCCCCAAAAAAGAATGCTTATCAGATAATATATTCTCAATACTTAGACAATTTAGGAGCTCAAAGGCAGGTATGCTGGCTTAGTTATATCCATATTCACAGTACCTATTATCTAGCATGGGCTGTTCAACAGAAATGAGATGTGAGCCATATGTGTAATTATAAATTTTCTAGTAGTCACATTAAAAACAGCAAAAAGTAGGTGAAGTCAAGTTTATTTATTAGGTACTGGGAATTGAACTCGGGGGCACTCAACCACCAAGCCACATCCCCAGCCCTATTTTGTATTTTATTTAGAGACAGGTTCTCACTGAGTTGCTTAGTGCATCGCTTTTGCTGAGGCTAGCTTTGAACTCGTGATCCTCCTGCCTCAGCCTCCTGAGCCACTGGGATTACAGGCATGCACCACCATGCCCAGCTAAACTCAAGTTTAATAATGCATTTTTAGCCAGGCACCGTGGCTCATGCCTATAATCCCAGTGAGGGCTGGGGATCTAGCTCAGCTGGTAGAGTGCCTGCCTCGCATGCACAAGACCCTGGGTTCAATCCCTAGTATGACCAAAAAAAAAAAAAAAAACCCAACTATAATCCCAGTGATTTATAATCCCTGATGCAAGAGGATCACAAGTTCAAGATCACCCTCAGCAATTTAGCAAGACCAGTCTCAAAACATATAAAGGGCTGGGGATGTGCGTCATTGGTTAAGCACACCAGAGCTCAATCCCTGGTACCAAAAAAAAAAGTCCAAGGCCAGACTCAGCAATTTAGCAAGACCTTGTCTCAAAATTAACTGAAAAAGCTGGGTGTGGTGGCCCAAGCCTGTGATCCCAGCACTTTGGGAGGCTGAGACAGGAGAATCGCGAGTTCAAAGCCAGCCTCAGCAACGGCGAGGCGCTAAGCAACTCAGTGAGACCCTGGTACCAAAAAAAAAAAAAAAAAAAAGACTGGGGATGTAGCTCAGTGGTAAAATGCCCCTGTAGTACCATCAAAAAGGCTTCTTACATTACCTTTTCTTTTTGTCAATACTGAGACTTCGAGTTATGGTGTATATTTTATGTACATTCTAATTTGGATTAGCATTTCAAATGCTCAATAGCCATTTTTGGCTACTGGCGACTAAATTGGATAGCATAGACTACCACATAAAAAGTGCTGTAAGTCTCCTCTATCTGTAGGATATAAGAAGTGCTTTTTTGTTTGTTTTTTAGTAAAAAGAAAAATTTAAATAACTTGTCCAGTGAGTGTCAGAGCCAAGTTCAAACCCAGTGCTCTTTGGATTCTTTCTCAAGCTATGCCCTCTCTGTGAACAGATGGAGGAATTGGTAGGTTAATTGGTGAGTAGCACATTTATAAGGACATTAAACCCTACCATGAATGCATTCCTATGTGAAGCGACTATTTAATAAGTAAATAGCAGAAAATGGTTAGAAGTGATTGAGGTTATTAGGGAAAAAAACATTGAGACACTTGAAATATCATGGTTTGTGACCAATAAAAAACAAATTCATCCGGGCCTGGTGGTGCACACCTATAATCCTAGCACTTTGGGAGAAGGAGACAGGATAATTGCCAGTTCAAAGCCAGCTTCAGTAATGGCGAGGTGCTAAGCAACTCGTGAGACCCTGTCTCTACATAAAACACAAAATAGGGCTGGGGATGTGGCTCAGTGGTCAAGTACCCCTGAGTTCAATCCCCGGTACCAAAAAACAAACAAACAAAAAACCATTCAGATTGCAGCCACTCTTACACTCTGCCACCAGGCATAAATGACGATAATTCACTTAAATAAATTTTGAGTTACTTCTACTGCAACCCCCATAGCCTTTTTATGAACAAATTCTTGACTGTGGTTAGATATGAAGCAGAGGCAGAAAGCACTGTACTTGTCCATTCACTGGTAGATTGGAGTGCAGACAGGCAAAACAGGAAATGACCCGGGTAGGAAATGCCCTGTCTTGTTTGGCAGGCCTTTATGAAGCCTGTCTCTTAGCACAAAAAGACCCAGATGGTGCAAACTTCACAAATCAGCTCAGCGATTCCTTCAGGAATGAAGTTTCACGCAGGGACAGAATGACACCATGGTGGGATTCACTTTCCAGAACAAAGAAAGGGCCTGGGCTTATATAGGTTATCCTGAGAGGTGGTCTAGTGGGCATGTCAGTTTTCTTGGGCACCCAGTAATTTGGGGTTGTTCTATCAATCAGTGAAGGGGTCAGTTTGAGCACTTAGGAATTTGAGCTCATCTGGAGAGGATTTACTCTGAGGAAGGTCAGTGTCCCTCAGAGGCTATCACTTTAGGTGTGATGAGACCTCCTTCCTGCCTGCAATTAGCATCAGGAAAACATTTGTCTTGGGAGATGAAAGCTGTCAGTGTTCTTTTTCACTCTTTTCTCAGGCCACATTATCTTGGGATTTTTCATTTTTCATATGTATACTATCCATTTGCTCTATTGTTTTCCTTCTTTAATTGAAAAATATATTTTTAGTTATAGATAGACATAATACCTTTATTTCATTTTATTATTTATATTTATGCGGTGCTGAGGATCAAACCCAGTGCCTCACATGTGCTAGGCCAGCGCTCTACCACTGAACCACAATCCCAGCCCTGTTCATGCACTCTTTTTTATTTTTAACACTATATCTTTATTTACTTATTTTTATGTGGGGCTGAGACTCAAACCCAGTGCTTCACATGAGCAAGGCAAGCGCTCTACCACTAAGCTACAACCCCAGCCTATGTCTTGACAATCGTTAGGTGACTGTCACTGGGCCAATCCCACTCTGAGTTTGTCTGTACTGTCTGCCTCTGTAGCTACTAGCACATTCAATTTTCAAGGAACTGAATTTTAGATTTTTTAAAAATTTTAATTAATTGAAATAACAAGCTTTGTCTAACTACATGAAACTTATTGGGTAACACAACCTTGTAGGATGGGTGGAATATTTTCACTACTGTGTCTCAGTCTTGGGATCACCACAGTCCTTGCACCTAGACAGGAGAGTTATTCTATCATTAGAACCCTGGGAAAGCCTGGCTGACGCCTTATCTGGATTCCCTGTGGGCTCACTGCACCTGGCTGCCATCTAACTTTCTAATCATAATTCTTTCAAACTCTAGAGCATGAACCAACAATTAGTATATCCGGTTGTGGTTACTGTGAGCTCAGATATCTACCTCCAAGTATTCTGTTTTCTGTTATAATATAGAGCGAAATTTGGCATTGTGATGTCTCACAGAACATTGGTCCATTTCTTTGATAACATTATGCTAATTTAACCTGACAAGCAGAATAGGCATTATATGAGACTTCATGAAACACATGCATGCCAGAGGATGAGAAAAAACTTTGCCAAAAATTTAAGGACCAGTCGGGCACAGTGGCGCAAGCCTGTAATCCCAGCACTTAGGGAGGCTGAGACAGGAGAATCTCAAGTTCAAAGCCAGCCTCAGCAGCTGGGCGCGGTGGCTCAAGCCTGTAATCCCAGCACTTAGGGAGGCTGAGACAGGAGAATCGCGAGTTCAAAGCCAGCCTCAGCAA
>PVHX01019953.1:0-33200 GCA_004024805.1 Geosciurus inauris
TGCCTGCAAATGCCATAATTTTATTCTCTTTTATTGCTGAATAATATTCCATTGTGTATATGTACCACAGTTTCTTTATCCATTCATCTATTGAAGGACATCTGGGTTGCTTCCACAGTTTTGCAATTGTGAATTGTGCTGCTATAAACATTGAAGTGGCTGCTTTACTGTACTGTGCTGTTTTTAAGTCTTTAGGGTGCAACCAATCTGGAAAGCAGTATGGAGACTGCTTGTGAATGTTCTGATGTGGACCAGTTCTACAAATTCAACTGCATGAGAGTCCAGAAGGTTAAATAATATTGACTTGGCACATAGTTACTTGAAGAAATTTTCAATTATAAAAAACCCCCACAGATAATAAAATATAATGGGTATCTTAAACAACCTATTACACATATCTCTCTCTCTGTTTCACCGAGGACTCAGCACACATATGTTCTTTGCATATGTGTTTCTCAATGTATATTTGATGTACATATTGTGACAGCCTCTAAAGTACCTACAGCTTAGTTAGTAGAATAAGTTTAGTGCTTTGGCAGACATAAAGACTCAATTACACTTATTGAATTTAATTGTATATTTGAGGAATTGAAAACAAATTCTAGAGTGGCAAAATTTTTATTTATGTTTAAATATTGGCAAGTAAAATACAACTCTGACAGTAGAAAATCCTCAACTTTACTGCTGATGCTTCAGTCCTAAGTACCATGTATAGACAATGTAAACTACATCAATGTAAAATCTTAAGAAGGATTCACACCTAGCAGAGGATCTCTTTTCTCAAATGGGTAATTCAGACTAAGGGAAATAAAATGACTCACTGTAGTCACACCTCTAGTAAATGAAGATCAAACGGAAAACTTTTTGAGTCTTCTTTTTAAAAAATGCATGTATATATGTATAAACTGAGCATACACATATGCACACACATATAAATTATTATATAATTTTCTAATGCACAAGGCTCCATATATATATGTGTGTATGTGTGTATATATATATACATATATATATATATATATATATATATATATATATATATATAAAATGGTATTCAAATAAATACCATTTGAATCATTTAATGTGACACTCTTTTACATGTTTCAGGGCTATTTAAATAAAAATTTTGTATGTAGCACAATAAGATCAGGAAAATTATGATAAAACCACAATATAAAAAATCAAGAATATTTAATTCTGTATGGGTACAAGGTATATCCAAAGGGGATTTCTAAAAAC
This sequence comes from Geosciurus inauris, assembly GCA_004024805.1. Lineage (NCBI taxonomy): Eukaryota > Metazoa > Chordata > Mammalia > Rodentia > Sciuridae > Geosciurus > Geosciurus inauris. The sequence continues at coordinate 1,240 of PVHX01019953.1, forward strand.
AATATCTTAAGGAACTTAAGGGAACCAATGACTACTTTCTCTTTTTAAACATCTGAGGAAATTATTGCTGTTATTTGGTTGTCATGGAAAGAATAGTGTAATGGACAGCAGTTTTACTCTCTTTTCTACAAATTATTGGTAAGCATCACACTTAAGAGATCTTTCTCTGGTGTAAAATGTGCCTTTATAAAAAACATAATACAGCACTGAAATGTTATGTGTATACTTACTATTTAAGATGGAAGACGGAGCCGGGCACAGTGGCTCAAACCTGTAATCCCAGCACTTAGGGAGGCTGAGACAGGAGAATCGCAAGTTCAAAGCCAAGCCTCAGCAACAGCAAGGTGCTAAGCAACTCAGTGAGACCCTGCCTCTACATAAAACACAAAATAGGGCTGGGGATGTGGCTCAGTGGCCAAGTGCCCCTGAGTGCAATCCCCAGTATCAAAAAAAAAAAAAAAAGGTGGAAGATGGAACAAGCATTTACATCCCATTTTCCTCTAACTCGACTTTCAATGCTTTACAGAAATTATAGAACACAATAGGAAAACAACAGTAAGGAGAACAAAGATGTCTTCAAAAGTGGATGAGTGTTTAAAAAAAAATTCTGTAGCTAGACTCTGGGAGAAAGTTCATGGATGAAGCCAAGAGAGAGACACCAATATATCATGAAAGCTGATTAACTGCTCATCCTAGGAAAGGGTCTAGATTTCTTGTTCACAGTTTGTTATAGGTCCAAGGTGAGAAGGGATTGGTTGAAGTTTAATAAAGAAAACAGCTGTTGTTTTTGGTACATAACACAAGTGAAAAATACCATGCCATCAGGCATTTAACCCCAGGATAAAAAAAAAAAAAAATAGAAGTATTTTCTGAAGAATCAAGCACAACTGAGGGAGCTGCCATTGTTCTCATCATTGCAACATCTGAAAAACCATAGCAACAGACAACAAACCTAAAATCGCTGTAAATGGAAGAAAATGCCCCATCATATATCAAGTCAACAATCAGTAGTCTTGATGGTAAATAGACGAGTATTGCACACTTAGCAAAGGAGACTCAGAATAACAACTAAGTAAAAATGAAAGACGGAGAAAAGAAAACAAGTGAAATTTCATTCATGGAGTAACCAGAGATAATTCAAAGAATAAAAAAGGACTTAAAAACAAAACCTGTAAGTGGTTTTCAGAACTTTATGAGAAGACATTGCTATTGATTTACAGAAAATATAACAAAATATATTACAGAAGATGATGGGAAAGTTTTTTCTCAGAGTTCAAACACAGTTGCTGAATTAAAAATTATACAAGTGCTTGAATAATATTCCTAGAACATATAGCAAAAATAAAGATAAAGAAAACCTCAGACGGAAAAATCAAAAAGCTATAACTAATCAATAGAGGTAGGCCAATATCAAGTAGTAAGAGTTTCAGTATAACACATAAAATGTTTGAGAGGAAATAAAAAAATTGATGAAATAAAAATTTCCACTGCTGAAAATAAACGTTGGTTTTCAAATTGACAGTGTCCACCCAGTGTAGAGGAAGAACAATTTATAAACAACTAGTTAGACATTAACTGGTAAAATTTCAGCACCAAGAGAGATGATTAAAATCAACAATAAAAAAAAGTTGAGACTTCTAGTTTGGACAAGATGGTATAGACCACTTTTTCCTAATTGTTTCCCAGTAACAACTATAACCCCTGCAAACGGTACAAACATTAATCCAAGGAAAGGAGGCAGGAAGTGAGCTGTTTTGGCACTCCAGTACTGGCAGAACAGCACAACATCACAAGACTTGTATGTTCCAGCTCAGCCAAGGAAGGACACCCAGACCCAGAGTTTCCTTACCTTCTATCTAGAAAAAGATTGCTCCAGTAGACTCACTCCTCACTTTGTGAAATGGGTATCCTCCTGTCAACTCCAGGCCCGTCTGAACTTTCAGTAGGGGGATAGATTGGGAAATCTGTCAGGAAGGAACTTCCACTGAAGGTGCTCTCCTTCTTCACTGGGTCTAAGAATTTCCTTTTCCATCAAAAGGTAGATATTAAGGAAAGCAGGTGGAGACAGCAGGAACAATCCACTCCAGGAAGTGGGTTTCCTGATCACAGAAGCCTTTTTTCCCTTTTGAGCCAGAAGTTGTCTTCTGCTACCCAGAGACACCAGTGCAGATGGATGGAAAGGTGAAGGAAAAAACACAGGAGGGTCCTAACACAGTGCTCCCTTAACTGAAAGACATTTGTCACCCCAGCCTACAGTAAACCATTCTGTCTTCTTAGACAACCTTAGTTGGTAAAAGCTGGTTATGACAGCAGTTTGACAAAATAACACATATCTCTGATAAAACACATAGCTAATTGGGAATATAAGGGAATTATTGCAAATTGAAAAATGGCATCAACAAAAAATATCTATAATTATCATACTTACATGGTGAAGAGATGAAAGTTTTTCCCCTGCAGATTGAGTAAAAGCCAAGGGTATCTGGCTTTTATCTTTTTATCTATCTCACTGCTCTTAATACACTGTACTAGAACTTCTAGTTATAGCAATAGAAATGTGAAAAAAAATAGAAGTCATATGGGTTTGTATGAATAAATAAATTTATTTATAGATAAAAAATTACTTATAGAAAATCTTAAGGAGTGAAGTCTACAGAAACTCCTCACACTATTAAGTGAGTTTAACAAGGTTACAGGATGAAAAATAAACACAGATATGGATTCCATTTCAATATACTAACAACGACCATGAGGAATTAGAAATTTAAAATGCAATACCACTTACAATACCTCAAGTAAATTAAATACTTAGGTTTGCATTTAACAAATGTGCAAGATATTTACAAAGACATTTGCAAAATGCTGATGGAAGAAATCTAGGATCCAAATGAATGCAGAGATATATGGTATATATGAATTGGAAGACTCAACACATTACAGATGTCAATTATCTCCAAATGGGCCTATAAGTTTAATGCAATTCCTATAAAAATCTCTAAAAAGGTTTTTTTTGTAGACATAGACAGGCTTATTCTAAAATTTATATGGAAAGGCATAAAACCCAGAATAACTAAACCAGTCTTGTAATGAAGACTATAGTGATAAAAATCACTCTATACATTATAAACACTGTGTGTGTGTGTATGTGCATGTGTGTGTAGTAACTATGACAGTGTATTATGGGCAGAGGGATCATCACATGGATCAGTGGAGGAGAAAAGAAACCCCGAAATTGACTGATGTAACATACACATTTGATTTTTGACAAAGATGGGAAATACTTCAGTTGAGGCAAAGTGGCCTTTTCAACAAATGATCATGGAACAACAATATATTTATGGGAAAACCAATGAAAATTGACTTGAGAATCACACTTTATATAAATAGGAACTCAAAATGGAATATGAATTCAATTGTAAAATATGAAACTATGGGTTTTCCCAAAACAATAAGAAATCTTTGTGATCCATGTTTAGGCAGAATTCTTAGATATTAGAATAAAAGCATAATCTATAAAATGTAAATTTGAATAAAAATTAGACCTCATAAAGTTAAGAAATGGATCTGTGAATGCCCATATGAAAAGAAACAACGTACATGAATATTCAGGAAATTATACTGAGTGAAAATGAATCCAATTTTACATGGTTGCATACCATATGCTTCTATTTATATATCATATAAATAGATAAAATTTAAGACACATTGCAAGTAGTAGGGAATTGAGGATGGGAGGAATAGGAGGAAGGAGGGAGGTGGTTGTAGCAATAAAATGTCAATAGGAGGGAGATATGTGGTGTTGGTACTATTTCCTATTTTGATTGTGGTGCCAGAAATAGAAACCTTCAGCTGTGATACAATTGGGTAGCATTTGGTACACACAGATGAATATAAATAAAATAAAAATCTGAAGAAGACTAATGGATTTTAGCAATGTTCATATCCTGGTTGTGATATTATGCTGGAGCTTTGAAAAATGTTAATACTGGGGAAAGTAAGTAAACAGTAAAAAATAAAAGGCATTTCTCTGGTTTATTTCTTAGAACTTCTGTGGAAAAGAAGAGACATTAGTTAAACTTCTTAGACAAAATTATTTATTTATTTATGTACTTATTCATCCTATCCTCATACAATCAAGTAAGTAAAACTCAATATAATTAGAGACATGCAGGCATATATAGATGTTTCCCCTTTATAATTCCTTTCAGAGGAAGATACTTGACAATATGCCAAAACAAATTGTGCCCCACCATTCCCCCAAAAAGAGCAAGAGTGAAATTCTAGTAAAGTCCTTTTGGAGTGTGTCAAGAGAGCTTATGGTTGAGATTAAAAACTGCGGGCTCCTGAGAAGGTATTTCAGAGACAATAAATGGACACACCTGAAATAGAAAATCTGATTTTTTGCTGGATAAACATGAAGTGAATAAAAAGTCACATTACTTACTTTCTTTCTTTTTATTTTATTTTGTTGATCATTATTAAGAAATAAAATGTATTCAGAGATGACAGGAAAACCAAAAGTTTCTCAAAAGTGTAGCAGGTTGGCACAAAGTAACAGTATTGTCTTAAAGAACTGAAGAAGTTTAGAGTAACAGTGCATTTGACTTCGATGCTAGGAAACTTTTCCATTTATTATGTGCAGTTTTTTCATTCATAATATTTCCTTGTCATATAGCTACTAGATGTTCTGAAGTCTTCGGAATCTTAAAGATATATTTAAATTGTATTTTGAATCATGTTCCTTGTAAGCTGTATAATTTTCACAAACTTAAATATTACCAAGACAATGAAAAAGCGTTGATGTCTTTGAAAATTCTGATTAAGATAACCTTTGGTTGCATCTATATTAAAATACTCTCTTTTAATGAACATATTTTCATCTACTATCTCATTAACTTTAAATAAAATACATTAAATAAATCATTAAATAAATAAATCATAATATAAAATACAATACATTTAATTAAATCATTAAATAAAATACAATATTTTGAAAATTCAGAGTGACCGGTGGGTCTAAATGGTTATCCGTTATTTCTACAGAATGTGCTCCTTCTAAGGAATTAATGAGAGTCTGCAAGGCCTATTCATTAAGCGTGCTTGTTTATCTGGATGACAATATGTTGGACATTTTAATAGGTTCAGAGAAATCTGTGATCATCATGTACCAGTCATATAATGAAAACGCCAACCCCATATGAAAAAGAGAATTGTAGACGGTGGAAAATGAGCTAGTAAAATAGAAAAACGTTGCTGGCAAAAGAGCAAATAGAAAACATTAAACTGATGAGCAATTTCTCAACCTTGGGAACAGGGTCAGAATGAAAAACGTTACTACAATGGAATCGTTTCTTAACTATTACATTTGCAGTTTTCCTATAATGAGTGAGACATCCTTATCAAGAAAAAGCAATTACTAAAGAATGTACCTTCTGGGAAGTAAATTTATAAGGTGAACACACTTAACCTAGAGATTAAATCTTTAAAAAAAATTAAAAGATCACTAATGTTTCTACAAAACACTCACATTTCATTGGTTGCCAGAAGTTGCTGACGGGTCATTAATAACAATAGCAGGTGTTGAACAGAGTGGCAAGCTTCCTGTTAACTAGTCTGTGTGGCTGTCCAATTTAGAGATTCATTTTATTGTGTGTACACATTACCAGATAAAATCAGCAAGTGGGTTAATATTGCTGCACCCTCCACCCCACTTGGACCAGAGAAAATTCACTGATATTTCTATTTAGCTCTACCCTAATGTACCTGACTACTTACTGAAACATTAATCAACCATGGCTAGAATGAAAATCAATAGAACCCTGAAACATAGCTCTGGATACCAAAATAAGTGTGAAAAAAGAGCATGTGGCATCTTTCTTAATGTTTTAGAGAATTGTACTAGGATTGCAAAGTGTAACTGTTCTTTTTTCCTTCTGTAAACAGCTATGGATATGAATTTTATATGACATTTTCAATGCTAGGTGATGTATTCCCAAAACAATATTATTAAAGGCTGAGTCTCTGTCCTCTACCAGCCCTTATTTATGATTGCTGCTTTGTGGCAAACCAAACACCAAACGCAAATAAATAATGGTATGCTCTGTATGTGCTTTTTCCCCACAGTGTGAGAAACAAAGTTTACATTTTGGTATTTGCTCAGGAAAGGGGTCTGTTCATGTAAAACAACATTCTTTTCAAGAGGGTGTACAGAGAATAATACCAAGCTAGGCAACAAATTCTCTTTTATGAACTAATCAACTGATTCTACTGATAAAGAATGATCTAGAAACATGATAGAAAACAGTTCATTGCATCTAAGAGATCAATCCCTTCTTGTTCTCTTTCCCCTTTTCTCTCTCTCTGTCTCTCTCTCTCACACACACACACACATACACACACATGCTAGACTGTTACACAAAAATGGGGTGACATCCTGATTTTGTATGAGTTTTAATGTTTAATTGGCATTTAATTTCAGAACAAATACTTATTCACTTATACTTAGTCTTATTTTATAAATAAACAGGTAATTTCGTTCAATAACTGTTAATCCTGGCTTTACCATTTGAGTTTTTATTTAAAGTCAGGAAATAATATAAAAATAATTATAATAACTTTGTATTTTAGAATAATTGAAATATAACACATAAAATTTGTTTACAGACTAAATACTAAGGATTTCTTTTTTAAGAAAAAACATTTTTTTAGTTGTAGGTGGACAGAATATCTTTATTTTATTTTTATGTGGTGCTGAGGATCGAACCCATTGCCTCACGCGTGCTAGGCGAGCACATTACCACCGCGCCATAACCTCAGCCCAATACTAAGGATTTCTAATAAAATTTTGTTCCCAGTCTTGATACATTAGAAACAGAAAACTTAGGGAAATAGTGTTGCATTTTATTGAGTTAGTTGCACTTGGAGTTAATTGTGTTCTGCTACAGTGTGTTTTTCTCACTAAAATATGGATGGTATACTTCTGTCTCCAGTCCCATAACTAGTCTTCTCTCCCTCTCCTCCCCGCTCTCTCTCCACCTCCATTATTTTTCATTCACTGACTCAGCTGCCCATTACCTAAAAAATATTAAGAGAACATGTTTTATCATCAACACTTTATATGTGAGGAAATCTAGGTTCATGTGGCTAGAATATAGGTACCAGGCAACTCTAATCCAATTTAGCTCAAGTTTATTTAGGCACAGTACTGTCTGTAATCCTTAACATTCCCCCCCTTCAATTACAGGGAGGTCCTACCTCTTTGGAACTGACGTTCTTTTGTTTTCTTCTTTTGCTTTCTACTACCTGCGCCTTACACTGCCATTACTTTTCCAAGGCTTAACCAGGGAGTTGACCTATTCCTGCCAATGTCCTCTACCCTCTTCTATTGGATAACCACTAGGCTCTTTTTGCTCTTTTCCTGTGCGTCACATTTCTCTAGTTTCACAGTTCTTGCCAAGTTTTTGATTCTGATAGGCCCTAGCATAAATTTAATTTTTTATCATGGTTTTCTAAGATTATTTCTTTCATGTTGTTGATTCACCATCTGTGCTGGGAGTAATGCTACATCTTGCAGAGTGATTGGTGCCCACGATCAGTGATCACCTCCAATGCGAGAAAAGGATCGCTCATCCTTCTCACCCCATACCTTTCCTTAAGGTTCCACATCTTAGGCACGTGGAACTGATCTATGATCATCATCCTTTATTCCTAAGGTTCTGTGAGTCTGTTTGAAAATTGACTACAAAAACTGCCTCTCAATTTATATACATATACAAAACTATTTAGGAATAAGATTCAAGGCACATGGACACTCCTGGGAACATCATATTTACACTATTCAAACTGATGTCTCTTTTAATATCTGCTAGACAGCACTGATTCACAATGTTAAGTGGAAGCCCAGAACATTTGGTGGCTGGAATTATTGTTAAGTGTTAAAAATTGGTAGAAAAGAAAGTAGTTAGTTAATTTGAGTTATACCTCTCATTCCTATTATTTCTTTCCCACTGCTAAAGAAGATAATTGCTCAGCAAGTATTCAAAGAAATGCTCAGAAAGGAGCCAAGGGCAGATATAAATCCCTAATAATGAATAATAATGTACAAGCTGTATCAAAACGATATTAGAACATTTCATTGCCTTAGATGGATCTTGAAATTCCTCAGGATAGAAGAATAAAAGACAATTTCTAATCCCTACAATTAAGACATTTTAATAATCCAATCCTGTTTTTTAAATAATCAGGTATGATATATTCCAAATGTCATGTATATTCTTTGAGTCTATTTCTCAAACAAATGTACCATCTTCTGAATCGATCTCAAGTCTATGGTCTTCACAGGTCTCATCCTGAATTACTATAGGGAACGTTTCTTTTTATAGGCATTGTTCACAAACCTGCTAACCAGGGGTTAAGTATTTTGCCTTTGTTCCTGCAGCCACATGTCTCTGCGCAGGGTAAGCATTAGAGGCCTTCCGAAATTTAGCTCAGAATGACTTGTTCCCTCATCCTCTCTTTTGTGTCCAATTCTGGAAACTCTGAATCATTCTGGAGATTTTAGATTTTCTATATGAGCTTTATATAAAAGAATCAATAAATGCCAGGTTTTCATGTTGCCTAAGGATTATGAGTCACGACAATTACATGCTCTATGTCTGCCTGGTATTGAAAAAGAGAACTAATTAGCTTTATTATTTCATTTCCTAAAGAATACACATGACTTTTTTTTTCTTCTCATGGGAACCCTATGTCCAAAATGTCATCAACTTTCATTTCAGGCTAATAGGATGTATTCTGATTAAGTATGTACATCAAAATTCATCCTAGAAATGATACAAAAATACAATACATATACTATTTACATAAATTAAAATATTCAAAGAACTTAGACTCTATCCTGGCAATAAACACTATGGTAGTATTTTCTATTACGATGATTCACTTAACACTTACAAGATAATATGAGCGATATTGCCCTGGTTTGATAAATAAATACTTGCAGTTCACTGGGTAATAAACATCCATAAGTTAACATAATTAAGCAATATCTGTCCTATGGTTTATATCCATATTTCTAATTCCAAAGAAGGTACTAATGACTCTAAGTTATCTTACCTCACATATAAGGGAAAAATAAACCCTCATTTAAGCCTCATAAAAATTTGGTCAAAGTTGTTCTCATGTTTTTTGCTTGTTTTCTTTTTATTTTTTGTAAAATTATTTTACGATACATAAAAACAGAAATTATGAAGAAGTATATTTTTGTTTCAGTTGAGAAACACTACACTTTAAAAGATAAAAATTCTACAAAGTCTATAATCCTGAAAATACATGAAGAGAAAAAAGCAATTATGAATAAAATTCTCTATTGCAAAGCTCTCCACTAAAGCTTTGAATTTCACTTGTATGGCTTCATTTTAAGCTGTATTGATTTTTATATAAAACAAAACTCATAAGAAGCTTTGAAATATATATATATACACACACACACGTGTGTGTGTGTGTATATATATATATAAATGAGTCACAAACAGATTAAAGCACAAGAAAAGAGAGAAAGTCTACTTGAGATAAACATCATTCATGTGGAGTTTTCAATGACTTATAAATAATATCAGGAGGATTTTTAAAAATAAAATTATATAAACATGATTAAAATATTATGGTTAAGTAGAAATCAAGGCTTCAAAACAAAAAAGTAAATATGAAAGAATTGTTTTGTTTTTTGTTTTTTTTTGCATTTAAACAGCACATTTATGCTACTTTTGAGGAATATAAGCTCCTGTTTACTTGGAAAATTCATTAGGTTCAGCACATATTTCCCCAGCAATTCTATATCCACAAGTACACAGATGCATTCTTGATACCAAATGTGAACAGTCCAACCACAACTAGAACATAGGGAGGTAAAATCAGGGTTGTGCATGTAAATGTAGCAAGATTAAATGGCTCACTGATATCTAGAAACTATAACACCGGCTGTACATTTTCTGTTATGGTGCATTATACAGATAATTAGTGTATAAAGATTCGCTTCCACGTTGAATTAGAATACCATTTAGCTTTTAATTTGTCAATATTTTCCAATATTATTGATGGATAAAGTGGAAAATAATGATGAAAACAGTATAATGCTAATGTCTAGTATTTCAGTAGAATGCAAAGAATGTTACAAAATTGTGTGTGTGTGTGGGTGTGTGTGTGTGTGTGAGAGAGAGAGAGAGAGAGAGAGAGAGAGAGAAGGGCAAACACACAAACACACAAACTTAAATATGATACAAATATCTTTGTGTGTACTTCCAGCTAAAATATACTTAAATAGAGTGTTTCTTGCAAAAAGGCTGAAGTTGGAAGTGATAACAAAATGAAATGCATGCAGTTCACATATATTTATAAATTTATTGTGGAGAGTAAGGATCTTTTTGGGTTCTTTGATCTTTCATGGATTAAATCTATTTTTCTTGGGCAGGGGACTGGTGATTGAATCCAGGGGCACTTAACCACATCTCCACTATTTTTTTATTTTGACATAGGGTCTTGCTAAGTTGCTGAGGCTGGCTTTGAAGTTTCAATACTCCTGCCTCAGCCTCCCCAGCTTGGATTACACCCTGCAAAAATCTATTTATTGTAAATAAATCTATTGTGTGTTAGCACTGGGAAAGGTTCTAGGTAAAAATGAGACTATTGTAGGGTCTCTTTTTACTCCCAACGTTATTTATTTACTCTTTTATTATTTGTTTCACCAAATATTTAATATTCATCCAACATCTACCAAGAAGAGTGGGAAGATTAAAAATACAGAACTATTTTCTCAAATGCTCACTGGTTATCTCCGATAGAACAGTCAAAGGGAAACTTAAAACCAAAATATGTAAATGAATTTGTTATTTTTACTTTTACTCATTTACCAGTCCTTCTCTTATATCCTCTCTAATGATAATTAGCCTCACTTTCTGCTCTACCACACTCTAAACTTGACTCTTCATTCTCCCATACATCATTTGTGCATGGGATGGGGGAAATGAACCCAGGAACACTCCACCCCTGTGCCACATCCCCAAACCTTTATATTTTTTGCTCAGGCTGACCTTGAACTTGCAATCCTCCTGCCAGTCTCTCTAGTTGGTGGGATTAGAGGCATGCAGCACCATGTCTGACTCCCTTTCATCATTTCTGTTTACCAAGCTAGATACTAAATCTTAAGGATAGTACCTTATGAATTGTAGTTAAATAGATCCCTTTCTCTTCATTTTATTTTTAGGTAGACAGATCCTTTTGATTTATTATCACAGATTATCACAGTCCCTGTGCTTGAGGATCATTGTTCTCAAACCCACTGTAACCACAGAAATCATTATGTTCTTTTTAAACAAAAGTACACATTAGCTCATGTCCTTCTTGCTTTAAATGCTTCAGTGGCTTCCCATTGATTTAGAATTAAATCCCAAATAATTGCACGGACTAAGAGGTCATTTGAGATCAGTTTTGTCTACCCTTGCTGTTTTATTTCAAGTAACTTTCTCATTTATACCTTTCTTCCCAATTAAATATTTATCATTTTTTTCTAATGATAGTATTTTTAAATATTTTTCTCTATCTATTGAAATAACCATATGGGATTTTAATCTGATAGTCTGATGAGTGGCATTAATTTCTTTTTTAAATTTTAAACTGAATTTGCATTTTTGGAAGAAACTCAACCTTTTATTGATGGGTAATCAGGATCCACATGGAATTTTTAAAATTTAAAGGTGTAACATACATACAAAAAAAGTTTGCAAAATTATTATCATGTTGTTCAGCAAATATCCAAAAGAAAAACACACATTTGGATCTAAAACCCCAGTAAATAGATTAGTTGCTATAGATTTAATTACTATAACCCACATCCTCACACACCCCACCCAACTCACATGTTAAAACCTAGTCCTCAAGGTGATCGTACTTGTTCTTGGGGACTTTGGGTGGTAATTAGGTCATGACAATAGAACTCTCACAAATGGAACTAATGTCCTTTAAAAGAGAACATAGGGAGCTTCTTTGCCCCTTCTGCCATGTGAAGACACAGTAAGAAACCAGTCCTCTATGAGCCAGGAGGAAGTAGAGAATCTGCTAGTGTCATAATTTTGGACATCCCTGCCTCCAGAGCTGTGAGAATTAAATTCCCTTTGTTTATAAGCCTCCCAGTTCATGCAATTTGTTACACATCCTGAGCAAACTAAGCTTCCCACAAGGCCACTTAGTTTTCCATCCCAGCTATTATGGTTTGGATGTGAGGTGTCCCTCAAAAGCTTAAGTGTGAGACAATGCAGGAGGGTTCAGAGGAGAAATGATTGGGCTGTAAGAGTATTAACCCAAACAGTGATTTAATCCCCTGATAGCGATTAACTGAGTGGTAACTGAAGTGGTGGGATGTGGCTGGCAGAGGTGGGAATTGGGGTGTGGCTTTGGGAATATAGTTTTATCTGGCAAATAGACGCTTACTCTGCTTTCTGATCATCATGATGTGAGCTGCTTCCCTCAGCTACTCTCTCCCACCACAAAGTTTAGCCTCACCTCGAGCCCCAAGGAATGAAGCTGGCCTTCTATGGACTAAAACCTCTGAAACCGTGATCCCTCAAATAAACTTTTCCTCTTCTACAATTATTTTGGCTGGGTCCTATAGTCACAGGAGTGAAATAGCTGACTAATACATCGTCAATATTTCCACCAATTGGAAACATTCTTCTGTATTTTGTCTACATAGAATAGAGTATCTTGATTTTTAATTTTCTATGTATGGAAGAGGTTCTTAGGAGCAGCCTGCATGCAATGATTGGTTGGCATAGGATTTAAAGGGATGGCCTCCCTCATTTCTCACACTTGTGTAAATTCTGACAGGCTTCAAATCATCTCATTGGGACCTGTTGCACCATCTTAACTTTATTCCACTTAAGTTACTTTATCTCACTCAATTTCCACTCCCTTCCATTTTAATTGAAGTAATTAATAGTACACAAAATATAGCATCATTATTAAGATTATGCACATAAAGTCTTTAACATAATGTTTAGTATATAGTAAGTATTCCTTATAGGATTCCTATCATATGTAATTAGACTCTAGATTTAGAAACCAGAGCACTTGAATTTTAAATTCCTATAGCGTTAGTTTACTGTTTAAATTCTAACACTTTCTTGTCATATAGCCATTTTACTCCTTGTTCCAGTTTTTACCTCTGTGAAACAAATTAATTCCAAATTTAGCAGCTTAAAACATCCATGTTAGGTTCATAAATTCTGAGGATCCGGAATTCAGAAATGATAGAATGGGGACTTTATTCTGCTACATGATATCTGGACCTCAGCAATGAAAACTCTGAGGGCTGAAGGGGGGTCTCCCATAGCTGAGGATCTACCTAAAAACTCACTCACCCACCAAGGTTAATGAACAGATCACCTACATGTGTCCTTTCTAATAGATTTGGCTTCCTCATGAGACATGGCCTCAAGGTATTCAGAGCTCCAACTGTGAGGGCTTGAGCAAGTCACATGGGAACTGCATTACTTTTTCTCAAATGATGTCATGTGATTTTCATCATTTCTATAGCTTACAGGAAATTATAAGTGCACCAAAGCTTTACAAAGCTAGCTAATATTTTGGAGTCTTATTTCATAGCTATTTTTTATATTCTTCATTATCTTAGGTTCAACAGTGTTGGGGATCAACAGTTCATAAGGGAATTAGAGTAGTCTCCCCTTATCTACAGTTTCACTCTCCATGATTTCTGTTACTGTAGTCAACTATATTTGAAAAATGTTATATGGAAAACTTCAGAAAAAAGCAATCATAAGTTAAACAATGCTCAGAGTAGCAAGATGAAATATTGTAATACCCTGCTTTGTTGCACCAGAAAAATTCCTTTGGCCAGAATGTTCCTGCTGTATATACTCTTTGCCTACTAGTCACTTAGTAGCTGTCTTTGTTATCACATTGGCAGATACAGTGTCACAATGCTTGTGTTCAACTAACCTTTATTTTATTTAATGATGGCTCCAAAGTGCAAAAGTAGTAATGCTGCCATTTACATTAAGAAATATTATTGGGGACTAGACAGGCCCAGGACAGCTTTGCCACCCTGCTGGAAGTCCACTCTGAGCTTCCCATTTACCAAGGCATGTCTGTCCACTGCCCTCCTCCAGCCTGATTCTATCTTGGAACACTGCAGCCGTCATCACAGCTCCCCCCCCCCCGTAGTAGCCCCCACCTTGGGACAATGGACAAAGCCTAGAGGCAGCTGCTCACCGCAGCACCACATGCCACAGCCCTGCATTTCTGAACAGGTCACCCAACATCATCAGATGGCCGCCCTTGCAGTCCCGTCTCTGAAAGTGGTCGCCTCCATTTTGGAATGCCTCTAATGCCATCTCGGGCTAACTCTGCTGCTACTACCACCACTGCTATCATCTTTAGTTGCAGCAGCTTCCATCTTGGGACACCAGTCAGGGACTGGGAGCCCAAAACCAAGACAAGACATTAGACGCCTATAGGGACATTCTAAGATTATAGGGTAGAAACTGTAACAACTTGGATCCACACTGCTAGAAGACATACAAAAAGCATGAAAATAAAAGAGAAGAAAATGCCCAAGACATGGGGCTGGGGTTGTGGCTCAGTGGTAGAGCGCTTGCCTTGCATGCATGAGGCACTAGGTTCAATCTTCAGCACCACATATAAATAATAAATAAAGATATTGTGTCCATCTACAGCTAAAAAAAATTTAAAAAAAAAGAAAATGCCTAAAACAAGCCAAGATGATACAATAATAGAATCCATTGAGAGCACAGTAGAAGAAATGTCAGAGAAGGAGTTCAGAATGTACATAATTAAAATGATCTGCAAATCAAACAATGACATAAGACAGCAAACACGGGCAACAATAGATCACTCCAACAAAGAGATAAGAGAGCAAATTTAGGTAGCAAAAGATTACTTAAAGAAAGAGATAGATTCTGGGGGGGGAAATGCCAAATAGAAATCCTTGAAATGAAGGAAACAGTAAACCAAATACAAAAATGCATTACCAACAGACTAGATCACTTGGACAACAGAACCTCAGATAATGAAGGCAAAATATATAATCTTAAAAATAAAGTTGAGGGCTGGGATTGTAGCTCAGTGGTAGAGCGCTTGCCTCGCATGCGTGAGGCCCTGGGTTCGATCCTCAGCACCACATACAAAGCAATAAAATAAAGACATTGTGTCCATCTACAACTAAAAAAATATTTAAAAAAAAATAAATAAAGTTGACTTCACAGTGAAGATGGTAAAAAGCCATGAGCAGAACATCCAAGAATTATGGAATAATATCAAAAGACCAAATCTAAGATTTATTGGAATGGTGGAAGGGACAGAGATTCAAATCAAAGGAATGCACAATCTCGTCAATGAAATAATATCAGAAAATTTCCCAAACATGAAGAACGAATTGGAAAATCAAATACAAAAGGATTACAGGACCAAATGTACAAAATGACAACAGATCTACACCAAGGCATATTATAATGAAAATGTCTACCATGCAGAATAAGGACAAAATTTCAAAACCTGGAAGAGAAACATTCCAGATTACATACAGGGGGAAATCAATCTGGATCTCAGTAGATTTCTCAAGACAGGCTCTCAAAGCCAGGAGATCCTGGAACAACATTTACCAAGTGCTAAAAGAAAATGGATGCCAACCAAAAATCTTACATCCAGCAAAATTAAGCTTCATATTTGATTAAACAAAAACAAAAAACCTTCCTTGATACATCAGTTAAAGGAATTTACAGTGAGAAAACCTGCACTACAGAACATTCTTGACAAAATATTTCAAGAGCAGGAAATGACAAACACTAATAAAAATCATCAAAGCAAAGAAATACACTAAAGGAAAAACCAATCAAAGGAGAAACCAAGTTAAGTAAAAAACCAAAACAAAGTAAAATTATTGGGAATATAAACCATATTTCAGTAATAAATCTGAATGTTAAGGGCCTAAACTCATCAATTAAAAGGCATAGACTGGCAGATTGGATTAAAAAAAGAGAAAAACCCAACAATATACTGCCTTCAAGAGACTCATCTTATTGGAAAATGAAATCCACAGACTGAAGGTAAAAAGATGTGAAAAACACATACACTCACATGGACAACAGAAACAAGCAAGAGTTTCCATCCTCATATCAGATAAAGTGGACTTCAAACCAAAGTTAGTGAAAAGAGATAAAGAAGGACATTTCATACTGCTTAAGGGAATCAAACATCAACAAGATATAATAATCAAAAATATTTATGCCCCAAACAATAGAATGTACATGAAGCAAACCCTTTTCAATTTCAAGAATCAAATAGACCACAACAGAATAATACTGGGTGCCTTTAACATACCTCTCACCACTGGATAGATTTTCCAAACAAAAATTAAACAAAGAAACCATAGAATTCAATAAAACAATCGATAATTTAGATTTAACGGACATATAGAGAACATTTCATCCATCAACAAATGAATACAGTTTTTTTTTCCAGCAGCACATAGATCCTTCTCTAAAATAGAACATATGTTATGACACAAAGCAACTATAGCAAATATAAAAAATTAGAGATATTACTCTGCATTCTATCAGATCATAATGAAATGAAATTAGAACTCAATGATAAAATAAAAACTAGAAGCTACTCCAACGTCTGGAGACTAAATAATATGCTATTGAAAGATACATAGCAGAACACATCAGGAAGGAGTTAAAAAACAATTCTTAAAGGTAAATCAGAATTCTGATACAACATACTAAAATCTCTCGGACACTATGAAGGCAGTGCTAAAAGGAAAGTTCATTTTATTGAGCCCATTGATTAAAAGAAGAAAAAGTCAACAAATAAATGACCTGACATTACTTCTCAAAACCCTAGAAAAAAATAACAAATCAACACTCAAAGTAGTGGAAGACAGGAAATAATTAAAATCAGGGTGGAAATCCATGAAATTGAGACAAAAGGGATAATTGAAAAAAATTGACAAAACAAAAAACATATTCTTTGAAAAAATAAATAAAATTGATAAACTCTTAGCCACCCTGCTGAAAAGGAGGAAGATAACTCAAATAACTGAAATTTGTGATGAAAAAGATATATCACAACAGATACTACTAAAATACAGAAGATAATTAGAAACTATTTTGAAAACTGATACTCCAATGAAATGGAGAATATTGATGACACTGACCAATTTCTAGAGAAATATGATCTGCCCAAACTGAATCAAGAGGGCATACATAATTTAAACAGATCGATTTCAAGTATAGCAGACACCATGAAAATCCTACCAACAAAGAAAAACCCAGGGCCAGACGAATTCTCAGCCTATTTCTAGAAGACCTAAAAAGAAGAATTAATACCAATACTCCTCAAATTATTCCATGAAATAGAAAAGGAGGGAAACTTTTCAAATTAATTCTATGAGGCTAGTGTCACCCTGATACCTAAGCCAGACAAAGACATACCAAGGAAAGAAAACTTCAGACCAATATTCCTGATGAACACTGATACAAAAATTCTCAATAAATTTCTGGCAAATTATATACAAAAACATATTTAAATGATAGTGCACTGTGATCAAGTAAGGTTCATTCTAAGGATGCAAAGTTGGTTTAACATATGGAAATAAATAAACATAATTCATCACATCAATAGACTTAAAGATAAAAATCATATGATCATCTCAATAGATGCAGAAAAGTATTTGATAAAATACAACATCTTCTCATGTTCAGAGCACTAGAAAAACTAGGGATAGTAGAAATATACCTCATGAGTAGAAATATACGTACCTATGCTAAGCCAACATTATTCTACATGGAGAAAAATTGGAAGCATTCCTTCTAAGAACTGGAACAGGAAAGGTATGCCCTCTCTCAGCACTCCTATTAAACCTAGTCCTTGAAACTCTAGCCAGAACAATTAGACTGATGAAAGAAATAAGAAACCATGAATAGCCAAAGCAATCCTTAGGAAGAAGAGAGAAGAAGGAGGCATCACAATACCAGACCTTAAAATATATACAAAGCTATAGTAACAAAAACAGCATGGTATTGGCACCAAAATAGACATGTAGACCAATTGTACAGAATAGAAGACACAGAGACAAACCCACATAAAAACAGTTATCTCATACTATAAAATGGTGCCAAAAATTACACTGGAGAAAATATAGCCTCTTCAACAAATGGAGCTGGGAAAACTGGAAATCCATATGCAGGAAAATGAAACTAAACCCCTCTCTCTCTCACCATGCACAAAACTCAACTCAAACTGTACCAAGGACTTAGGCATTAGACCTAATTAGGTGAGAGATCCTACACCTACTAGAAGAAAAAGTAGGCCCAAATGTTCATCAGTTCAGACTAGTTCCTGACATCCTTGGCCAGACTCCTAAAGCACAAGAAATAAAATCAAGGATCAATAAATGTGATGAATTCAAACTAAAAAGCTTCTTGTCAGCAAAGGAAACAATCAATAAGGTACAGGGAGAGCCCACAGAATGGGAAAACATCTTTACTACATGCACATCAGATAGAGCACTAATTTCCAGGATATATAAAAAACTCAAAAACTTAACCGTCCCCCAAATAAATGATCCAATCAATAAATGGGCTAAAGCTCTGAACAGACACTTCTCAGAAGAAGATATAAAATTGATCAACAAATATATGAAAAAATGTTTAACTTCTCTAGTAATTAGAGAAATGCAACTCAAAACTACTCTAAGATTTCATCTCACACCAGTCAGAATGGCAGTTATCAAGAATACAAGCAATAATAAGTGTTGGCAAGGATGTAGGGGAAAAGATACATTCATACATTCCTGGTGGCACTGCCAATTGCTGCAACCAGTGTGCAAAGCAGTATGGAGATTCCTTAGAAAACTTGGAATGGAGCCACCATTTGATTCAGCTATCCCACTCCTCAGTCTATACCCAAAGAACTTAAAATACTACATACTACTACTGCATACTATAGTGATGCAGCCACTTCAATGTTTATATCAGCTCAATTCACAATAGCTAAATGGTGGAACCAAACTAGATGCTCTTCAATAGATGAATGGATAAAGAAAGTGTGGTATATATACACAATGGAATATTACTCAGCATTAAAAGAGAATAAAAATATGGCATTTGCAGGTAAATGGATGGAGTTGGAGAACATCATGCTAAGCAAAGTAAGCCAATCCCCAAAAACCAAAGGCTTAATGTTCTTTCTGATGTGTAGATGCTGATCCATAATGGGAGAAGGGAGCATGGGAAGAATGGAGGAATTTTGGATTGGGCAAAGGGGAGGGATGGGAAGGAGGGAGCGTGGGGGCAGGAATGATGGTGGAATGAGATGAACATCATTACCTTAGGTACATATATGACTGAACATATGGTGCAAGTCTACATCGTGTATAACCAGAGAAATGAATAGTTGTGCTCCATTTGTGTACAATGAATCAAAATACATTCTGTTGTCTTGTATAACTAATTAGAACAAATAAAAAATAATAAAAGAAACATTGTTGGAATTGTTTTATTTGTTTTATTACTAGTTATTATTATTCATCTCTTACAGTGCCTAAAATATAAACTATACTTTATCATGGGTATTTATGTATAAAAAATGTATAATTAGTATATGCGGGATTTTGTGTTATCCATGATTTCAGGCTTCCACTGGGGATCATGGCACTTATCCTGTGGGTCAAGGGAACTACTATGAAACTTCATCTTCCAACATAGAAACCACAGTACAAGAGAGAAAAGGAAAGTGAAAAGTGTACTAGAGATTACAACTCAGGATGTTGATTTGGCTTGGGATTTTCTGAGGCTTCATCTAAGGAAGTGATATTTAGGCTTAGACATTAGTGGCTCCTGAAATTATAAACCCCTTTGTTACTACCACTAATTCTGAAGAAAACGCAGTTATGTCATGACAGATATCTTTCAACTAGAAAACCAGTTTCAGATAAATCTCTTTGAGACAAGACCAGTGACTCATCACTCATTCCTCATTAGGACATAATTTGACACACACATGTTTTGGAATGGCATGTAATCAAATGCTCTCTAAAAGCCTGTGAAAGAGTCCCTGTCAACAAACATACCTAATTGATCACTCCAGCTTCTTAGAAGAACCATAGTTAATAGAAACAGCATCATTGGAGACATTGTAACATTTAAGGTTTTTGTCAGATGTATTTGATACTATAAAAATAATGACAAAGAAACTCTATCAACATCATCACTAATATTGAGTGATTTCTGTTTACTACAAACACATTCAAGAACCACAGAAAATAATTTATATTCTTTTTGTTCAATTATCATTATTTAAAAAATCATTTAAATTAGTAAGGGTTAAGATTGGGGTCAATGCTGGGCACAGTGACACATACTTGTAATCCCAGCAGCTAGGGAGGCTCATACAGGAGGATTGCAAGTTGAAAGCCAGCCTCAGCAATTTAGCAAGGTCCTATCAAAAAAAAAAAGGACTGAGGATGTTGCTCAGTGGTTAAGCACTCCTGGTTTCCTGGTTTCAATTCCTAGTATCAATCCAAAGGGGGAAAAAAGGGGGGGGGCAATAAGATACAATTTACTAAATTGAAAGGAATACAAGTAGCAGAATTGAACATCTATATGCCAAAAGTATATAAAATAAACAAAACATTACAGAGATACAGATCTTTTCTACATAAAAAAGTTAAAGTGGATTATGCACTTAAATGTTAAATGAAGAACTACAGATTTTCTAGATGAAATTATGAGATAAAATATATTATTTTGGGTGTGGCATGAATGTTCAGATACAATATTAAAACCATTATCTGTGAAAGAAAATAATAATAAATCAAACTTTAATTAATTTAACAAATGTATGCTCTGGGAAAGAAAATGTCAATAAGACTGAAACTGCTGTTATAGATTGGGATAAAATATTTTCAAATTATTTATCTAATACCACATTTATATTCATAATTAAAGAATTTTTAAAACTTGAAGTGAGAAACTAAACCATCCAATTTCAGAAAGAACAAAGATCTGAACAAAGACCTCACAAAGAAAAAAAGATGTACAAATAGAAAATAAAAATTATATTGATATTCAACGCTGTTTTCTTCAGAGAATAATAAATTGAAATAATATTTAAATACCACTATGCCTCTCTTAGAATGATAAAACCAAACGCAAAGCAAATCTAATGATGCTAATTGCTGATGAAGATAGGGAGCAACACAGACTCCCAATCTTTACTGATAGGAATATAACATGGTAGGTATAGCTATTTTGGATCACAGTTTGGAAGTTACTTTATAAACTAAAAAGAATATTGCCATGAGATTCAGCAAGCATATACCTGGGAGTTTTCTATACTAATTTGAATGTTATATCCACATAAAACATGCATGCAGATGTTACAGCAGCTGCAGTCTTAACCTCTATAAACTGGATGCAACAAGAAGCCATTCAATGGGTCACAGAATAAACTATCCTACATCCATAGAATAGAGTGCTAGTCATCACTGATGGATGAATTATCAAGCCAGGAAAAGACATATAGGACTGTGGAATGCATATTGCTAAGTGCAAGAAGTGAGACTGAAAAGACTACCTATTGTTTGATTCAGTTTGTGACTGAAAATATATTTTGAAAAAGGCAAAAGTATAGATACAGAAAATTGATTAGTGACTAACAAGGGTTTAGAAATAAGGTTTAAAGTTGAATGGTTAGAAACACAAGGAGCCGTGGTGGCACACGCCTGTATTCCCAGAGGCTCAGGAGGCTAAGGCAAGAGGATCGTGAGTTCAAAGCCAGCCTCAGCAACAGTGAGGTGCTAAGCAACTCAGTGAGACCTTGTCTCTAAATAAAATAAAAAAATGGGGCTGGGGATGTGGCTCAGTGGTTAAGTGCCTCTGAGTTCAATTCCTGGTACCCAAAAAAGAAGAAAAAATAAAGAAACACAAGGAAATATTTAGGGCACTTGAAACTGTTCTGTCACAGTGGATATAAGACCAATGAATTTGTCAAAACATATAGAACTTTATAGCACAAAGAATGAGTCGTAATGTGTATAAATTAAAAAAGTATTTAGGAAGTTGGAGAATAAAGAATGTGACAAAATAATTTAAATGTATCATAAATATTTGAGACAGTTACTTTGCAATTAGGCAAAGTCTGTAAGACTGAATAAAAAAGGAACTCTAAATAAGAACCATCTCCTAGTTGTCCATAGTTGATAAAGTTGTTTAACAATATTAAGGAATCATAATTGTTCTATTCATTATACTTGTATTTCTTTGTGACAGATTATTGCCTACTGTCATTCTAACAGTCTTTTCTTCTTTCTTCTTTCTTGCTTTCACATTTATGACAAGTGGCTACCATATGGTAGAAGAGAAGCAAATATCAGACCTGTCCTTTATTAAAAAATTTTTTCAGTTGTTGAGGGATCTTTATTTTATTTATTTATATGTGTTGCTGAGAATCAAACCCAGTGCCTCACAAATACTAGACAAGCACTCTACCACTGAGCCACAACCCTAGCCCCAGACCTGTCCTTTTGAAGCCTACAACCTGTTAAGAGGATCAAACATGAAAATCAATGATCAGAGTGATAGAAAAAAACATATCTCACAAAAAGTTTACATAAAGGAATTTGTAATAAATTACTCCAGTATTCAAAAAAAGGGAGATATAAAAATCTGACCCAGAAGAATTAATTTATAGAAGGTGGAAAGACCAATGATTTTTTGTATGTTTCTTAACTCTACCACAAAAGCCATTTCAAATTTTTTTCTCATGTATCCAAAAATAAAAACAAAAAAGAAAAATTATCATTCCTATCAAAGTGATTAGTAGATTTGACTATTATAGACCTAGAGGTACAAAGGCTTAAATAAAATGAAATGCATGTGTTTTTCATGGAAATTTCAGGCTGTGGGTGGTTGAAAGCTAGTTTGTGTTCTTGCTCCATGAATTGCTCAGTAGTTCAGGCTTTTCTCCTCTTTTTACTTCACTAGCCATAGCATGTAGCATTGTTCTAGTGGCTGAATATGGCAATTGGGCTCTACAGTACTTTATTCACATCCAGGCATTAGGTTGGAAGAACAGGTCTAGAAAAATAGAACAGAGGAGATGAGAGCCTTCTGTCTTTTAGGGAAAACTTCAGGATTTGAAATATAACACTTCTATTTATATCTATTTTTAACATAGCTGTAAATGAGATTGGAGAAAATGAGCTTTATTCCAGACCATTATATACTCAATTAAAAATTGTCATAAAGGAAAAAATAGATGTACAGATAATGGTTTCTACTCTATCCACCTTCAATCCAGAGGCAGATAACTTGGTCTCTTTGCCCACATGTATAAATGTACCTACATTCAGTTACACTTTTACACCTACATTGTGGTATAAAACAATGCTTACTAATAGAACTTCATGCAATGATAAAAACTTCTGTTTATGCATAAAAACCCAGTAGTCACATGAGCTACTACTGAGAATTTGAAATATGGCTTGTATGATTTAAGAACTCAATTTTTTATTTGGTTTGTTTTTGTTTACTTTAAATTTTAATTTCAATAGCTACATGTGGGTGATACCTACCATATTAACAGCATAGCTATGAAACTTATAATGCTTTCATATCTATCATCAGTTCAAATTCTCTTCTTATCTTTGGATGGCCCTAGTACAGATTTATTTGTTTAATTACCTGATAAGAACAAACTTTTTACTATGAAAAAGTAGAACAAAAAAATCTTTGTCACAAATAACTTCTCCCTTCCTTATTCCTATTTCCCCATCAAAATTGTAGTTTGTTTTCTTTCTAAAATTTAGCTGTCTTTCACATTTCTCAATTAAAACAAACAAAATACAAAGAATCTGATATGACCCTTTATATTAATTATAGCATTGTCCAGGAGTATGGAAGGACTTATCTCTCCCAGTTGGTCATGTCATAACAAGTGAATCAAGACTACAAATAATCTAAAAAGTGTGGAAAATATATTACAGCTTTTATAGTAACAAATCCATATACTTTTGAATATGTTAAGAATTTCTACCCACTGTTGTAATCATTTGTGAGATCATCTTGTTATATTACAAGCCTATTTCCCTATGGACATAGCATGTATTTCCATGTCTGCTCATGTGAGCACATTCACATGTCTGTAAGGAAAGAGTGGAATGACCAGAGACACAAAAAACCCAACATGCATAAAGAAAAGACATAGGAGGTGCTCTGGTTGGAAAGTATACATGAAAAGTGAAGCTATTTCAAGGATATTAAAAGGGGAAAAAGATGAGAATTTTAATTTCAAAGCAAATAATGAGATTTAAATATTAAAAACTACAGCTTTATATTCAGAAGAAAAGGATGAAAATCTTTAGAGGAAAAAAGCAATTCATCAAAATGTAGCAAGCACTGTATGTTTTGAGGTGTACTTGCTTGTATTTCATTTCTTCTTACAATTTTTTTCTTGAAACAATTTTCCTTTTCACTATAGTTAGAAATTTGGGCTTTGCTGATCTTATTCTCATAGTTCCAAAATTTGGCTCTTGCTAGGAGTGAATTACATCTATCTGCATATTGAGCTTCAGGCAGAACATAAAAAAAAAGCAATTGCTATTTCAATTTATTAAGTTATTGCAAGCAAATTTCTGAGTATGGGACATCTCTGTCAAGAAAATTAGAGGTCCAAAAGTAAAATTTCCCCACTATCACACATTTATATTTAATTTATTCTTCACCTGGAAATAGGAACATGGTGGGGAAACTAGAATATAATACTTAATTATAGGTGATAGAAGAACAAAAGTTTTTTTCTTTTATTCAATGTTGATTTTTCTAGAGATTATATTGATTATCATTTATGTTTCTAAGAGGAAATGTCTCTTCACATTTCATATCCAAATTTTGATTACAAGTCTTATATTACAAGTCTAATATCTAACATTTCGTGTCTAGAAATATAATTTATAAGACTGATTCTTTATGTGGGAAAAAAGAGTTTAGGTTAGGGAGGAATTACATGCACAAAAGACCATTCAAAAGTAGATACACAAATAAAGAGGCCAAAGACTTCTAGAGGATTTACTAAAAATAGAGCCAATCAATTATCTTACTCTTTAAAGAAAAGATTTGTTCAGATCAAAAATTAGAGTGGGAAGACCCTTAGGCTTCTCAGATGTTATGTGTAGGGGGTGAAAAAAGGAAAGGTTTGCTGTGGGAAATTATTTGTTCTAAAATGGGAAAAGATACCTTTAAGTTTAAATTCCATGAAATAAAGTTTTCCCTGAAGAATACCACACCCAGAAAAGAGAGTTGTTCGGAGAATTTAAGGTAAAATTTACAAATTCTTTTGTTTTCCAAGAGCAGGTTTAGAGAAAGAAGGGAAGGTGGGGCTGGAGGAGATGAAGGCAGGCACCGGGTCCTTCCATGAGAAGACAGTGTGCCCCTCAGCTGAGGTGCACGCATGGAGCTTTCCAAGATTATTCATTCATTTACTAAGAAATAGCCTTCAAACTTTCAAAATTTTCTAAAACTACATGGCCTAATATCATTGCAGTACTTTCATTAAGATAAAATATTCAGAACCATAACTTAGTCTTTAATTTTGAGGAGTAATTATCTGAAATTTTATCATTAAAGACTTATAAAACATTTATTCCATATTAAAAACTATTTCAAGAGGGAACATCTTTACATTACTGAGGATCTAAACACAGAATTTTTTAAAAGAGAAATAAAATAGAGCACTGCCAGACTGTGGAATCAAGCCTCTAAAGTAGAGGTGGGGTAGAAGTTTCTATGACAATCATGGTGACCATTAAAATAGTTTCATACAAAGATATGTGTGGTTCTAGAAAATGCCTATTTTTATCATTGTCTTTAAAACATAACATTATTTTAATCTGGGGAAGTTTGATAATATAACGTTTGAAAGGAACATAGTAATTGGCTTCAACAATAGGACTGCACCTTGGATTTTAGTGCTATCATTACTTGTAATGCATTTCTAGCAAAAGCTTTAATAGAGAACATTTTGATATGCTTATTTCTAAACAATTTATATTATTACTGGATGTTCTCCTACGGAAAATACTTTTTACCTTTGATGAGGAGTACATGAACCTATTAACTGTCATTTAAAATAAAGCATGGTGCATTTCATCAAACATGCAAATGCTCACAGCACACTGCCACAAAATTCTTGCTTTTCTTGCTGGCAAATCAGAACAGATTTAAAAATAAATCAGATATTTCCTGGAAAAAATTGATTTAATAAATACCCAGGTGAAAACAAAAAGCACTTTTTCTTCAATGTTGTACCATAATAACAATCATAAAGTTACATGGTAAAATTGTGCATGATTACTAAAGAGCAAGGTGTTTCATATTTTTCAAAATCAGACATTTTTATAGAAATATAATATTTCATTAAATTACTTAGTGATGACATTCCTTGAGTGTGTGACTACCTATTAAATGTTACTTGGCTTTATTGGGCCTAAATTAAACAAAGTTCACTAGAGGATAGACACTAGATATGATAGTGAACAAGTGGGTTCAAATTTGAAAAGCACTAGACTATCTTCTTTAGTGTTAATGTGTATCTTTCTAAAAATATCAAAATAGGCTCAAATGCTTATATAGTTATTTATTAATGTGTAGTAAATTAAAAAAAAACTTAAAAGGTTTAAACAGTTTTTAAATTACACAATTTCTGTGGGTAAGGAGTTGCTGAACAACTTAGCTGTGTCCCTTGCTAGGTTGCAATTAAGGTGTTGGCCAGGACTGGTTCTTCTCAAAGGGCCAACTGAGGAAGAATTCACTCCCAAGCTCGCATGGATGTGGGTGGCATTTAGCTCCTCATAGACCCTTGGGCTGAGCCCATCAGTTCCTTGCTGACTAGAAACTGGAAGCTGCAGGCTGTCCGCAGTTCTTTGTCATGTGGTCTTTTTCTCAGGTAGCTCACTACGGGGAGTTTCACTTTTTCAAAGCTACTGAAGGAGAATCTCCTCACAAAACAGGGATTGAAATCTTAGTAATGTAGACCCATAGGTACAGGTTCTCAAGTACTTCCTCTCTCCTTGTCAGAGTCATTCAGAAGAAATTAACTGATCCAACTCACTTCAAAGGGAGGTGAATCACATAAGATGATGGATACCTGGAGGTGAGTCTACTGGAAGATAATGGTCCATTCATTTACTTCAACCATTTATTAAAACTAACAATTGGTAAAATTCATGATCTGGTCTGAAGTGAATTCATAGCCCCTTCTGCCATTTAGATCTGGTGTCTAAGTTCCAGACATAAATATTTTTAATGCCCTTAAAAAATAAAACCTCAATCTCATTAAACTATTCCACCTGCATGAATACTTCCCTTCTCCACACTCTGAGGTGACTTTCCATACAGTATCATTTTGTTGCTTTTAAGAATATTATATTATATTTTATTAACCAATTATATTTATTTGCAGCTAATATGTGTAACTGTACTACAAGCTCTGTATCAAGAGAAATGATCTCTTAATGGCCTCATTTTTCTTAATTGCCTTTTTTCATTGTAGTGCTTTGGATTAGATCCAGGGTTTATCATATATTAGGCAAGTATTCTGCTACTGAGCTACATACTCTTAGCTCCCCAAAATAGGTAATTGAATCCATCAATATGAAAAAGGAATAAGTGGATAGATGGTTTGACAAGAAAGATTATCCAGATATTGAGTGTTTTACTTTTAATTTCCCTTAATATTCTATTTATTTTTTAGGGTTAATGATTCTAAATGAATTAATTATTATCTCTATTTTAATCTATTTATCCATGAACCTCTTTAGCAAAGGTAATATTAATATTTGTTTATGCATATTTTTTTGTTTCAAGAGACTAAAATTCTTCTCCATTACAATTTGTCCCCTCCTTTTGAAAAAGTATCTGAAAATCTGGGTAATTCACTCTTTTCAATAAGATATTAAGAGCTTTTTTTGCCAGGTAAGTTCAAACTGGAGGATTTAACACAGTCCATTAGCTTCCATATATATTAGCATATGTTGACTTGGTGTATGGACCAAGTAAGCTCACAGGCCCAGAAAGTCCCTGTGCTGAGATCAGGGAAATGTGTGCAGGAGTAGATGTTGTTCAGGACGTTCTTGCAGAGGCACAACTAGATATGTTATATAGAAGACACTGATTTTTATTAGTTGATTAATCAGAGTATATTATCAGATTTTAAAATAATTTTCCTAGTTCATAGAGGTCCTTAAATCTGAGGAGGCATTATAAAAAAGATATTGAGTCTTTATTTTTATGTCACAAACATGTGTTTGGTGATCAAGGCCAAGCCATTGCTCTCCGTGCATTTATAGTCTAGAGAGGCTTTTTGACCACTGCTGCTCCTTCCTAGTCCCAGCTGTAGTCTCTTTGCAGTGCAAAGGGTAAGAATTATTTAGAGTAAGAAAGAGTTAAACTCAACACTCCTTCCCACAGAATGCTCTTAAATGGTTAGGAGTGCAAATACATACAACATGGTCTGTAAATGTAACATCTGTTAGGAAATACTACTAACTCTCCAGCAGAGGTGGCCAATGTATAGTAATACTTATTTGGATGTGTGGCCTAAACAAAAGTTTTTGTCTTGAAAAATCCAAAAATGAATCGTTACGGAAAACTAAAGCAGCAAACTTGGAGCTATAAGCAAATAATTAATTAGCAGAGCATGAAAATTAAGATGTAAAAAAGAGATTTTCAGTAAAAGCACAACAAAGTGCACCAGCTCTTTAAAACAAAAAAAGAAAAATTTTGGTTGCCTATTAAATACATAACAGGGAGGGTTTCACTGTGGCAGATTTATACTTAAAAATATGATTTGATCAATTTCACTCCCTATTATCTCCTCCTCCTCCCTCACTCCTTCCTCTTCCCACCCAGCCCTTTCCCAGGTCCTTTCCTCTACCCTATGGACTCTCTTCTACTTTCATGGCATCCCCCTTTCCCACTGTGTTTTCCTTCTAGCTTTCACATATGAGAAAAAACATGTTACCTTTCTCTGAGTCTGACTTATTTCCCTCACATTATTATCTCCAGTTTCATCCATTTTTCTGCAAATGACATAACTTCATTCTTCCTTATGGCTGAATAAAATTCCATTGTGCATATATACCAAATTCTCTTTATCCATTCATATGTTGACAGTAACTTAGGATGGTTCTATAACTTGGCTATTGGGAATTGTACTGTTATAAACATGGGGATGCATGTGTCTCTGAAGTATGCAGACTTTAACTTGTAGATAAACACCAAGGAGTGGTATAATCTACTTCCAGTTTTGATCTCATTCCAGGCTATTAATTTGATTAGAAACATGAATTACTAATAACATAGACCAGGAATTTTACTTTTTGTGTCCCAAAGTAAACAGTAGGTTCAGAAACAGATACATGAATGAAACAAAAAGAGAACGAAAAAAAAGATTAGTAACTTTGTTTAATTATGATAACTTATTGAGTACAAATGATTTATTACAGTTTCTTCAATATTTATGCAAATCTCTTAGATATTGTTATCCTCATTTTACAGTAGAGAAAACTAAACTCTAGAATTAAGTGATAGCCCCAAGGTTTTTAAACAAGAAACAACAGATATGGCATTTTCATCCAAGGTCTGTCTGGCTCCAAAGCCTAAGCACTTAGCAACCTATCTTGTATTTTTCGAAGATAAAGTAAGTTAATGCTGTTAAGTGACAGTTTAGTGATTATACATACAGACAGACAAAACCCCATGAAAAGTCCTGAATAATCCAAAGGAGATTGCTACAATGCCATAATAATTTGTAGATCTATTTGTGCAGCTGAAGGACATATATTTGAATGAGAAAGCTTTTGTATTGACAAATTCTTATGACTCTTCTAGAAAGAAGAAAAACTTCAAGGATATTATTTGTAACCTCAGGAGGGTATTTTTTGCTCCCTTGGTAAAGGATTTAAGATATTCTGACTTAAAAGTCAGGTAGCAATTAAGAAGCATGTTATTAGACAACTCAGAGATTAATGGCATCCTTAGCAGGTAATATGGGAAGCTTCCAACTAATGGAAATTCTACAGTATCCTTGAAGGGACTCTAAGAGCTACTCAATGAATTTGTTTTCAAGGGCATTCAGAATCTCACACTTGCTGTTCCGTTTTGTAATATTATAAATGAAATCAGTCAATATATTTCATAATAGCAGTTTAATATTTTGCATTCAGATTATACAAAAAGCACATAATAAACAGCTGTAAAACCATGCTACTCTGAAGAACTCACTTTTTGCTTAATTTACTTCCACATAAATGCTTGTTAATGCAGAGTTCCTTTGCACTCTTAAAAATTATTGAGTATACTAACAAACTTTTCTTTATTGATATCATTATTTTAAAATATCAATTCACTTATAAATTATTGAATAATGATACGCCAATTGCATGTTAACCAACATATTTTAATTTAAAACAACTATATTATCCAAGCAAATTTTTTTACTGAAAACAATGGTGTTGTTTTGCATGTCTTCTTATCTCTTTAATTTTGCTTGAAAGGAGATAGCCTCAATCAAAACAATAACTGACAATAGACTGAAAGGTAATTGCTCAAAGAAATCAAGTCCTAATCTTGGAATTTCTGAATATTTCCTTATAAGGAAAAAAGATCTTAGCAAATATGAACTAAGTTAAGGATTTTGACATGGAAGTTTATGCTGCAGGATCTGAGTGAGCCCTAAAGGTAGTCACAAATGTCTTAAGAGAAAGGCAGAGGGAGACTTGGCACATAAGAGGAGAAGGCCCTGTGATTACATGGGCAGAGGTTGCAACAATGCACAAGTCAAGAAACTCCTTCAGGCACCAGCAACTGGAAGAAGCAGGGAAGAGGTTCTTCCTTAGAAACTCTGGAGTGAGGTGGCCTGTTTTTGCTGAAGTTGAGGATAGTCAATCAGGAGCGCTTTCTGTAGCTGGGATATAACGTTTTTCAGTCCTAAAGGGAATCTGAGGACCATGACATGGAATTAGCTACGTGTGCTTTATTAAGAGCTGCCTGATGGAAAATGCCATTGCTTATATCACTTAGGTCAGCTTATTTTGTCAAGAATGCTAAATCATTTATGACTCTAATTCTTTTTTTTTTTTTTTTTTTGGTACTGGAGATTGAACTCAGGGGCACTCGACCACTGTGCCACATCCCCAGCCCGATTCTGTGGTTTATGTAGAGACAGGGTCTCACTGAGTTGCTTAGCGCCTCGCCATTGCTGAGGCTGGCTTTGAACTCACATTTCTCCTATTTCAGCCTCCCTAAGTGCTGGGATTACAGGTTTGCACCACTGCACCCAGTTTATGACTCTAATTCTCATAAGAATCATGGAAGGTGGAGTTCCCTTATCACACTCTTATTGATGGTGGAAGGTGACATAGCTAGTAAGAAAATAATAAAGCTTGCAATCAAATAGAAGTTGATTTGGCTCCCAAGTTTTGAGTTTTACTATTTTACTAAAATTTACTATTTTCTAGACTAATGAATAATTATATGAGTGAAATTAATTGTTTAAACACTGGCAACAAAGCATCAAACAAAACACATATCTGTTTAAGCAGCTAAAATACAAATTAATTTTACCATGGTTATACAAACATAAACCAGGCAGGGTCAATTACCACAGCTATTTCTATGACACTCTTACTCTTAAGATATCGGTATGTATATGTGTGAACACCTACACATGAGCATTAGCCTTTGGATATGCAACAGCCAGGTCAAAGTGTGTCCACTCTCTTTTTTTTTTTTTTTTTTAATTAATTAATTTTTTAAAATTTTTCTCAAAAGTTGCATTTTAATACATGTTATCAAACATAACAGAAAAAA
>PVHX01019954.1:0-33200 GCA_004024805.1 Geosciurus inauris
TGCTGAGAAGAAGCTTTTTAGTTTGAATCCATCCCATTTGTTGATTCTTGATTTTACTTGTTGTGCTATAGGAGTCTTGTTAAGGAAATATGGTCCTAATCCGACATGATGAAGATTTGGGCCTATTTTTTCTTCTATTAGACGTTGGGTTTCTGGTCTGATTCCCAGGTCCTTGATCCACTTTGAGTTGAATTTTGTGAGAGATAGGGGTTTAGTTTCATTTTGTTGCATATCCTCACCAGCTCTTAAGATTGAGGGATCAAAGTCTAAGGGGCAAGGGCAGGAAAATGAGATAGGGATTTTGGATAAAGAGAGAAATACTGAGTCTCAAAGGAAACATGCATATGCGATTAAGATGCAAAAAACACCCAGAAAAATCACTATTCCTGAGCTACATGCCCTTGGTAAGTGCCCTTGGCCCATGCCCTTTTAACATGATGGCAACATACAAGTGCAGTGGAAACTGGCAAAAAATTGTGTAGATCTATCCTGCCTCCACTTCTACTCCAATCCTTAGCTCTGGCCCTCTCTAAATATTAACCTGCCGTGCCAATGAGCTGTTGTCCTTCTTTCTGGAGATAGCCCATGTTTTCCCTTGATTGTGTATTTCTTGCTTTAACCCAAAGGCATCCCTCTTGAGATTGCCCCCATTTTCCCTTATATATATCTACTATCTAAATTAACCTCAGTTTATTCCTTCAATTGGCATGTGCTGAAATTATTTTCTGTCATATACATATGCCAAGGAACTTGCTTGAACTGAGAGGAATTCTCCCTTGTCTCTGCGAAATTCTCTCCTTGGAAATGTCTTTTTTCTCATGCCAAGTTGACTTTGTATTAGCTCTCAGTTGCACTATACCTTCTGTTCCTGAAATACATATATTTTTTTATATCACACATTCCTCTGTTTACTCCTACTTTTGTGATTATTGATGTTCCTTTCATATTTTATGAGGTTAAACATGATTATGACATAGAAAATAAGGAATACAAAGAGAACACTGGGTCTCAAAATAAAAAAGTCCATAAATCATGAGCACGCAGAACAAACAACTCATAAGCAACCCACCCCTTTTCATTGTGCCCAGGAATTTACCTGCAGCTTGATGATTGGCTGAAAATACAACAAAACTGCAGGATAACCAAAATATGTATAAAGAAACCACTCTTATAGGGAGTATATGCATTAAAGACTTTTGTGACTCAGAAATGACCTAATCCTCATAATAGTAATACACCCATGGGTGGAGATATAAGATACTTATGAGACATGTAGTGAAGGAAGTAGAATGAGAGGGCAATGTGCACATCCAAAGAACATAGGCACAAAAGTGCATAACCCTGCCCTGGCTGCATGTTTATTTCAGTCCCCTAGCTAATGTCTGCCCACTGTAAATGTTAAAATCGCATACAAAGGTGATGTGAGTCACTCTCTTTCAGAGATTGTCTATACTCTTCTTTGACTAGTCCTACCTGATTCATCATTAATCTTGCAGGGTCTCCTTTGCTCTTGGAGACCTCCTCAGACTCCCATGCAATTGATAATCAGGCCTAGAATCTTTTATTTTAAGTTTATGATTTTTAGTTGAAGGTGGACTTAATACTTTTTAGTTTTTTATTTTTATGTGGTGCTGAGGATCGAACCCAGTGCCTCATGAATACTAGCAAGGGCTCTACCACTGAGCCACAACCCCAGCCTTAGAATCTTTTATTTTTTTTCAAATCACTGTGTATTTTTCCATCATGTCTGTACATCTAATCCATTCCTGGTTTTAATTTCAAATTATATATCTATATCTATCTCTCTATATATACACACATACACACATAAATAGATAGATAGATGGATAGATAGATAGATAGATAGATAGATCGATAAATACTTTCAAATTTACTTCTCCAGTTTTTTCATTTTGACTGAATTTTAGACTTATAAAGATCTATGGCTTTTTCATATCCTCAAAATACCCAAATGCAAACTCGTGGCTAATCTTGAATTACTTTTATACTTCACTATATTTATTCCCAAAAAGAAGCATTCTTTTCAATACTTTTATAACTCTGTAAGTCCCATGGTTAGTCAATTAACAATACTGTTGAGAAAACCTTCAAAAAATTCAAAATATCAACATTTCTCCTTATTTATGATTATCACCCCAGTTCTTAAAAAAAAAAAAGATACTTTGCCATGGTTATTTGTTTTCTCTTATGTAGGAATTAAATTTTTCTGATGAAGATGAGGAATTGCTAAGATTCAGGAAAATTTATTCTAGTCATTTTGAAGAGTCAGAAAACGGACTGAAGAGGAATATGTAGATGAATTACGATGTACAATAAAGACATAAAATAAATTTGAGAATTTAAAACTTACTTGCTTCCA
This sequence comes from Geosciurus inauris, assembly GCA_004024805.1. Lineage (NCBI taxonomy): Eukaryota > Metazoa > Chordata > Mammalia > Rodentia > Sciuridae > Geosciurus > Geosciurus inauris. The sequence continues at coordinate 2,381 of PVHX01019954.1, forward strand.
ATTTGCCTGTTTGAGATATTCTATTTTTCAGCATATTGGTAATGGAAGTCAAAAAGAGTAGACAGATCACCATTGTTTCTTTCTGAGGGAGAATGGTTGACATTCTAAAGTACTGAAAACTGGTAGTGATTATGGTTATGGTAAGAAAAACACTGAAGTAATGCAGACATGTCGAAACTGAATAGAAGAAAAAGTGAAGATGTAAATCTATTGTTAGACTAGAAGACAGGACAGGTCAAATGGCTAGATCATGGTGTTAATATGAAAATAATTGTTTATGAATTACAATAATATGCAATACAGTCTTCCTCATGTACGTATCATCTCACACAAGTGCTATTCTTACTGATAGAATAGACTGCCATGAACAAACAGATTGTATAATCTCTATATTTGGATTTGATTAGAATGTTGTTTTTCTCTATAGAAGTAAATAATTTTCAATTTCTTAACTTCAATTAACAACTATGTAAAGATTTTTTTTTTGTAATAGAACCCATTTTCTTTTTTACTCCTAAAGCATATCTGACTCCAAAATTTTAAGAACAAAGTGTCTTCGATTCTATTGGCTAAGTGTGAGGAGCAAGAACAAAACAATGAACTGTCCTCTCATTTCTTGCCTTTAATTACACAGAACATATAGAACACTCCACCAGCATGCTATGCCTTTTCTCCAAGATCACATTGATCATTCACTAATATTGTACTCACTTATTTTAGACTCCAAGGAATCTGGAGTCAGGAACTTTGTTCAACTATTTTAAGCCATATTTTGTAGACTCATTTTACTAAGGAATACATACAGTGTCACATTTATTAATATTCTTAAGAAATATTGTGTTTTACATATGACTTGAGAAGTCTAAAGTGAAACGAAAGCCCATAAACACTGTTGCACAATGAGGTAATGGTGGATGATAGCAAAGGAGTAGGAGATAAAGTAGGTTTGGAGAGCTCATGTAGACAATGTCACATCTTTAGGGAATAACAGAAAAATATGGAACAGATTTAGAAAGAGATACCAAGACAATAGGAAATAGAGGTCTATTATTAATGCTTTTGTCCCATGACTAATTCTCACGTTAGAGCTATAAATATTTCCGGGCTCTACCTTAAAAAACTGAAACCACAAAGCTAACTATAAGTTATTGCATCTTTTCTTTGAGTGTATTTCTCTTCTGTGATGCAGAAAAGAAAACTTGAGAAAAATATCCAGAGTCTGCCTAATTTATGTAGACAGATTCATAATTGGGTAATTGAATATCACTTAACTTTATTAAATTTGAATGAAGTGTGAATGGCAATGCAGTTCAATAGTATATTAATAATGCTTACTTTTATAATTTTTACTTTTTAAATACTTTTCAAAAATTAATTTATCAAATGTTATCATTGAAATAATATTTTTCAAGTTATAATTCATTAAAGATAATGTGCTCTATTTCTAAGAAAGGCAGAAATATAGAATAGCACAAAGCCATTCTAAATCTTCACATGTGTAATTTTCAGCACATAACTGCAAGTTTTTCCCCGAGTATAGCTCTGTCTATTTTTTTAAATAAGGACTCATACTTCATTTAGCTCAAATAGAATCTTTTTTATTTTAGCATTTTTAAAGAAGTAGTTTATAGCATACAGCTCTTTTCAAGTAAATAATATCTGTCATCTTATGCTAGTCAAGCATATTCTTTTAGACTAGAGAACAGCTGGAAAAATTTGTAAAAAATCAAACCATTTGAAAATATTTTAATGAGAATGATAATTTGCATGGTCCTTTATTTTTTTGGCACCGGAGATTGAACTCAGGGGCACTAAGCCACTGAGCCACATCCCCAGCCGTATTTTTGTGTGTGTGTTTTATGTAGAGACAGGGTCTCACTGAGTTGCTTAGTGCCTCGCCATTGCTGAGGCTGGCTTTGAGCTCGCGATTCTCCTGTCTCCGCCTCCCTGAGTGCTGGGATAACAGGCTTGGGCCACCTCGCTGGCCTTTGTATGGTCCTTTGAAGAAGGATAAAATGAAAATTTCTTCTTTCTCCCTCCTGGTCCACTGTCAAACAACTAAGCAGACCTCCCTTTGTCAATACCATCTTCAATTCTTGACCTTGTTTTAGGCTGTTCTGATGAGAAGATTGCCAAGAGGAAAACCACCTCCTTCAACCACCTAAAAATTCTATACAAGTCTGACTAGAATTTGCCAACACCTGCCCACAAAAATATGCAAATTGTTGCGAGTTCTTGGGTTCTCACGACTTTTTAAAAACTTTTTCTCCGGCCACAACACAAACATTTATAGGCAATGGGTCGTGGAGATTTTTTTTTTTAAACTTACTCTTATTTCTGTTCAGATTTATTTAGACACTGATGAATGGGCAAAATATGGAATGGGAATATGCATGGTGAATGACTTTAAGATTCACTTCCTTGTCATTATCAGCATTTTGTTTATGTGCTTGAAGAATCAGCTGACTTTATCAAATAGCAGCAAGAAACAGGCCAAGGGAACTCTGAGTCACAATGGCTAATGACAAAAACAGCATGTTGTTCCACTTCCCAAATTTGTTATTTCTAATTTGTCTCAAATTGTCAGTTTCATTTTCCATTATTTTGTCTTTTGAGTGTTTCTTCTCTTCTATGTACTGAAGTTGATCACTTCAATGTTTCTCTTTGGTTACGAGTTTCTTAAACATTCCTTTCCCATTCACTTAGGTAAATGTGATAAAGTGACAGCATAAATTGAAAGCATTAATTAGTGTGCCTTTGGATAGAGCATACTATCAAAAACCATATATTTTGAGCCAACTGTTACATGAGCAGTAAAATATATCTTTGATAATGATGAAAACTATATAAATTTAAAAATTTGCTCCCTATCTCCACTAATTAGTACACATATGTGGAAAATTATTTTACACATTGTCCTTTCTCATCCCTATTTTAGAATCTTCTTGCATGTAATTATTCATGTATTATCAACTACAAGAGAAACACACTTTTTTTGTTTGTTTTGACTGGGAAAAATTAACAGAATGATTAAAAGAAGATGAGAAACATTTGTGTATTAGTATTTTCACTTACTAGCTATGCCATTTCATCCAAGATATTTAATCTCCCTGAACATGGATTTTGTTCAACTATAATGAAACACTTTTCCTCCTCATATTTAAGTTATGGGATGTGTATGCGCTAAATAAAATTTGAAAATCTCCAGTTCCATCCATGTTATTGCAAATGAGAAGTTTCAGTTTTTAAGTGATTGAATACTAACACACTGTGTAATTATACTACATTTTCTTTATCCACTCATCAGTTGGTGAACCATTAGGTTGATGCCATTTCTTGGCTGTTGTGAAGATAACTGCAATGAAGATGGGAGGGCAGATGTCTCTTTGACATACTGATTTCATTTCCTTTCAATGTCTACTTGGTAGTGAGTTTGCTGGTTTATAAGGTAGCTCTATTTTTAATTTTTTGAGGCATATCTATACCATTTTTGATAGTGTTTGTACAAATTTATAGTCTCACCAACAGTGTGCAAAGGTTTCCTTTTCCATATTCCCCAGCATCTTAATTTTTGTCTTTTTATAACATTCATTCTTATTGGAATGAGATGATATCTCATTATGTTTTTGATTCTCATTTTCTTCATGATTAGTGATGTTGAACATTTTCTCATATACCTATTAGCCATTTGAATGTCTTCTTTTGAGAAGTGTCTATTTAGATCAATGACCCCATTTTTTTCTTGTCATTGAGATTTTAGAGTTCCTTCTGTATATTGATATCATTGATTTTTCAGATATATACTTTGTAAATATAGTCTTTTATTCTTTAGTTTAATCTTGTGGCTCTATTAATGGTTTCCTTTGTGGTGCAGAAGCTTTTAGTTTGTTATGACTCCATTGCCCATTGGTCTGTTTTTAATTTTGTTTTTTGAACTTTGGGAGTCTCCTTCAAAAAATCCTTGCCCATTCCAATGTTCTGAAACATTTCGCCTATGTATCTAACAGTTTCATAGGTTCAAGCCTCACTTTTAAATCTTCAATCTCTTTTGAGTTTGTTTGTAAACTAATGAGAGGAGTCTGTTTTCATTCTTATGTATATGAATATCCAAATTCCCATGATGATTTATTGGAAAAATTGTTCTTTCTCAAAAGTGTATTTTTAGCAACTTTGGCAAAAATTTACTGGCTATAAATGTATGGGCTAACTTTTAGCTTCTCTATTCTGATATATAGATATATATATATTTTTATTTTTATTCCAACATCTTGCTATTTGATTACTATAAGTTTGTGTTATGTTTTGAAGTCAGGTAGTATAATGTATTCTGCTTCATTCTTTTTTTTTTTTTAATTATTTTTTAGTTGTAGATGGACACACTATCTTTATTTATTTTTATGTGGTGCTGAGGATCGAACCCAGTGCCTCATGCATGCAAGGCAAGCGCTGTGCCACTGAGCCACAATCCCAGCCCCTCTGCTTCATTCTTTTTGCACAAGATTGCTTTGTTTTTGTCTGGCAAGGTGGCACAAACCTGTAATCCCAGCAGCTCGGGAGCATGAAGCAGAAGAATTGTGAGTTCATAGCCAGCCTCAGCAAAAGCAAGGCACTAAACTCAGTGAGATCCTGTCTCTAAATAAAATACAAAATAAGGCTGGGGACATGCCTCAATGGTTGAGTACCCCTGAGTTCAATCCCCGATACTCATCCCCCCCACCAAAAAAGAAAAATTGCTTTGTTGTTGTTGTTATTGTTGTGTGTGTGTGTATTTCTCTTTCAGAAAGTTTTTTTTTTTTTTTAATTCTGTGGAAATTGTCCATGGAATTTTTATGGTGATTAATCTGTAAATCGTCTTGCAGATTTAAACTCTTATGGACATTTTAACAATTTATCAATGTTCTGGTTTTATGTGTTTTCTTTAATGTCTTTCATCAATGTTTTATAATTTTTATTGTGGAGATTTTTCACCTCTTTGGTAAAATTTATTTCTAGGTATTTGTACCAATTATATAAATGGAATTTCTTTGCTTATTTTTATTTCAGATAAATTACTGCTGGTGAATAGCAATACCACCGATTTTTGTGTATTGATTTTGTATCCTGCAACTCTGTTAACTTAATTTGTTAGTTTTAATATTTATTTATTTATTTGTTTTTAGTACTAGGATTGAACTTGACCACTGAGCCACATCCTCAGCCCTATTTTTGCATTTTATTTAGACACAGGCCCTCACTGAATTGCTTAGCTCCTCACCGTTGCTCAGGTTGGCTTTGAAGTCCCGATTCTCCTGTCTCAGCCTCCCAAAGTGCTGGGACTACAGGCCTATGCCACCATGCCCAGCTGTTTTAATAGTTTTTGATGAAAAAGAAATCAATTTGGTCATGCACACCAAGATCATTTTTACAAAAAGAAAAGCTATGTAAAAATCCACACATATGAATGATAATATGATTGCCTCAAATATTTGTACATTTTGACCAGTAAGAAAAAAGTATTAATTGATTGTCAATACTTTGTTAAAAACTGATTCTAAAAGATATAAATTTAATTTTATTTGTATTAATCAGTAAACTGACAATATTATCTTTCTTTCAAAGTTACAAAGAAGAAAAAGCTCCACGTTTTTCACAGTTCTACTTTCTTAAAATTTATAAAAATAGTAACTGCCTATCTCCTGATAGCTAGGTGATGCTAGATCAAAATCCAAGTAGAAACAAATAAACCCTGGGTCCATCATAGTGTGCCATAAAGACATTAACAATCACTGTAGAAAAGTTGACCCAAAGTCCCATGAACCTTCGAACTAATGATCAGTGTTTTTGTGTCTGTTTAAAACAGACCAAGAGGGACTCTACATAGAAGTAAGACAGTTTGCAGAGCTGAGTCACAGCTCCTTGATGTTCACAGTTTTCTTTCCTATCCTCTGGGGTTAAAGGAAGAAAAGGAGAGAAATAGAGACACCAATACCAGAGGCCAAGGGAAAATAAATAATTTAAATAATCATAACAATTTCCAGATTTTTTCTCATTTTGTCTAGATGCAATTATAATTATGTGATCTTGAGGTAGAAGCAATCTTAACATGCATATAACTCAAATACTTTCAAGTCTCTGCATACCTGAGTATTTTAAAAAAATTCATCAGTTTTGGTTGGATGGAAAGCAAACTGGAGGTAGAGTAACAATATTTTGCAATATGTGAGGCCATGGAAATATTGACTATACTTTTATGATCTTAATTATGACATTGGTAAAATAATAGGAGGAAAAGTATACATATGCTATCCAAATTGTTTTAAAGGTGCTTGTGAATGTGCTTTGAAAATATTGAAGTGCCACCAATTATGAAATGAAATTATTGTTTTCACTTGTAGTAAAACAGAAGGGAAAAATCAGGATGTAAACTATAAGTGTAGTATTTGGATAAAACAAAAAGTTTTAGTGCTTTGTTTTAAATTGAGAAAAGACCTAGAGAAGGAAAGGACATTATCAAAAGAAATGATGAAATCAAAATTGCTAAAGTAGACAATTCACAAAGAGAAAACAGATTAAATAATAAGATACTTCATCCAATAATAAAGGTTGCGAGTACCTAGGGAATATACCTTTCAGGATGAAGGAAAAATAAAAATATAAAAGAAGTCAAAAGAATTGGAGTGTGAAGTTACAAAATTTCTAACTGCTGGCAATGAAATACCAAGACTGCTCAATATTGAACTCTGAAATAAGAACAGTAAGAATTTTTGCAAAACACAATGTCCTTGGAAAGAATAATGTTCACAATGTGTTGATACATATTCATATAGAATGTTTTTTCTTTGTGGAAAATAAGTCAAAAAAATTGAAGCTCTTAGACAAATGAGATTTTCCTGTGAACTTGAAAACACATTTAGAAATGTGTCTAGAGAAGATGAGAGAGACTATAACACTGGCATTGTTAAGCTGGTTCAGAAGAAAAAAAGGGCAGATAATACATGAATGAATCTTATTGGAATAAAAAGTTTTATTAGTATGGTAAAGACACTACAAGGGTAAGTAGAGATGAAATTGGAAAACCTTTTATAAAACAATATTTTTAAAGTAACTAAGATTAATTGTGCCAAACACTATAGAACTTAATTGTTTCTCTTTTCTAGAATCTTGTATTGAGAAGATAATTTACTTTTCTGAAGCCCCTCAAGTGTCTTGTTATGATTAGCATCTACTGAATGGATGGTGTGGTGCTTTCAATCCTGTGATCTAAGACTGTAAATTTTCCAGGAATATTTAAAGAAGAAGGACTATCAAACCCAGTTCTTCAAAACCTAATGGTATATTTCCATTTCCATATTGTTCTTTTACATTGGGAAACCCATCTAAATGACATGTGAATGACATGAAAATTGCTTACTTTTCTAGTAACTGCAGAAATTTTAAAAAATGCACACATTTACAACTCTTGTCTATAATATTATGATAATAGATTGTTAATACATGATATGGTTTATAAAAGAAAAAGCAGTGAGATGTCAATATACTTGTTCAGTGATTACAAAGTGTAGATAAGACTTCAGCTCTTCAAAGAAGACATTATTAAATCATAGAGTTTAGTAATTAAGTTTACATGATAAACTCAAATTTTCTTTGAAAAGGCATATTCATGTTTAGGTTGAAGACATTTGGGTTAAAATATATATAAACATAATGCTCATGAGATGCTGTTATTAACTTTTAAGAGATTTAGGAGGTTTGAGGACGGGACATGGAAAATGGTATTTAGATTTGTGTGTAGATATATAGGTTTGTCATTCATCATAGGACTTCACATTTTCTATTTATCTCACCACTTTTTTTTCACTTTCAGTATCTAGAATTTAATATAACAGCTTTAATTACTGAGGAGTTCTATTAGAACCAAATGCAAATGGAAAGTACTTTTCATATTTACTCCCCATTTGCACTGAGAAGCAATTAAGAGAAAAATAAAGAATGTATTTCTCCCCAAATGCTCCTTTTCATTGCACTGCTTTTTGAATTTTTTGATTTTGTTTTTCACTTTTTGAAAGGGAATTATTGAGACAGCTTCACTGATAGAAAAGTGTAACCTATACCAGCAGCTCAAGAGGCTGAGGCAGGAGGATTGTGAGCTCAAAGCCAGCCTCAGCAAAAGTGAGGCACTAAGCAACTCAGGGAGATCCTGTCTCTAAATATAATGCAAAATAGGGCTGAGGATGTGGCTTGGTGGTCAAGTGCCCCTGAGTTCAATTTCTAATACCAAAAAATAAATAAAATAAAATAACCTGTATGCAATCAAACTTAAGTAATGTTTGCTTTTTATTTATTTTAATACTACAATCTCAGATATGTAAGCCATATAAGTATGATTATTCTTTTCAGATGCTTTATACCTTGGTAGAGACTATAATATATTTACATGTTATTTAAAAAGCATTCTGTAAGAAATACAAAATGGGGAACACCTGCGCCCCCTCTGGAGCCCAGACCAGAACACCTGTGTCTGTGCAGAGGAACACCGCACTGTGCTGCTGCTCCCCATCCACCAACGTGAGGTTCCACCCAAACCACCTCCATCTTGGGACATTGCAGCCACTGTCATAGCCCTTTCTATATGGCTATGTACACCATGGATGACAGATAGGGACAACTGCTCATTACAGCACTGTGTGCCACCACCAAACAGGCTGCTCAATGCCATCTCATGGCCCATCCTTCCAGCCCCACCTCTGAAAGTGGTTGCCTCCATTTTGGGGCACCTCCACTGCCATCTGAGGTTACCTCTACTGCCACCTCTACCATCCTTAGTTGGGACAGCTTCCGTCTAAGGACACCAAGAAGGGCCTGGAAGCCCAATATCAAGGTACCTACAGTTTTGATGCTCCTGTTGCCACCAACTAGGGACATGGTTGCTTCCATCTAAGGACAATAGCCAGGACCTGGATGACTGTCACCAAGGTCCATGTGGGCCTGGCTGCAACAGAGGTATTCCTACTAGGTGTGCTAACAGATGCCATCTTGTTGAAGAGGCAACAGGAAGCCTTGCATGAGGTGGCTTCTCTATTTTTTCCTGCTAACAGCTAAATTTTTTGATTCCTCTTTCACTCATCCTATAATATGATACGTCTATATTCTCACACCCTACCTCACAAACATCACGTCCCACACTACTCCCCCTGCATTCTCTCTCTGTCCATCATTAGAAACTATAAAACCTTATGCAAACCTGCAGCAAGGGTTTGAGGACTGGGGAGAAGGGCTGAAGAAGTGAAATGGAGGGTTTATTGTAAAGTGATAAAATTAATTTTGCATAATACTATAATTATGACACTATAAACTCAGAAATTTCCAGCTCAAGATGCAAACCTTAATGCATGCAAATGGAAGAAAAACGTCTAGGAGGTCAGAAAATCCCAGGATTGAATGCAGACTGTGACATACTCACTCTATTACAAATGTATGACCCACATTCATTGGAGCAGGTAGGAAAAGATGCCAGGCAAAGTACCTTTGGAAATGAGTAGTCTGTAAGACTAAAGGTGAAAGTAAATGCATGCAAGGCCTGTGCTTCATTTGATAATGTCCTCTCCTCTTTTGAGGATACAGATTAACCACAGATTAACAATCCTGACACAGCTATACATGTTCATCAGAATTGAACAGCCAAATACATGGTTAGCCAATGATAGAAGTGAGACTTCTCAATGAGCAGGAAGTTACAGATAATAAAGGAGAAATAAGTTTAATGTGGTGGCACACGCCTGTAATCCCAGTGGTTCAGGAGGCTGAGGCACGAGGATTACAAATTCAAAGCCAGCCTCAGCAAAACCGAGGCACTAATAAAATACAAAATAGGGCTGCAGATGTGCCTCGGTGGTCTAGTGCCCCTGAGTTCAATCTCTGTTACCAAAACAAATAAAAAATAAAAAGAATTAAAAATGAAATTAAAAAAATAAAAATAAAGAAGTGACTAAACCGATATTGTGGTAATGAATTAGAGTTGGAGACATCATTATGACCCTAATTTTAATTTACTATGGATGCAAATATTACATAAATAATTATAGATATGTGAACATATCCAAGTTATTACATTTTCTTGCTCTGTCACCTAAGTGCGTCTAGAAGCAACAATACTGCAATGCTCACAGCAATGAGCTTCTAATATTAGTCTTCAGAAAAGGGACACACTAGAATAATGGTTGATTTTAAGACTGGGGCAGGAAATAAACAAGATACAACTCAAGTCATCTTGTAGAGTCAGATAATTAGGGCTCAAAACACATGTTAAGTTTAATCTTAAGGATAACATCAGACAAACCCAATTTGTAGAAGGACATCTACACAATTGCAGACTAGTAATTCTCAAAACTGTTAAAACTGTCAAAAACAAGAAAATTCCAGGAAGCTGTCACAGCAAAGTGTAATCTAAGGAGATATGACAACTAAATGAAATATCTTAGATAATTATACTGAAACAGAAGAAGGATGAGGTAAAAACTAACAACATGTGAATAAAATATGCATTTTAGTTGATAATAATGTATCAACAATGGTTTATAAAGTGTAACAAATGTTCCATAATAATATAAAATTATAGTAACAGGGAAGTTGTTTTGGTTTATGGTAACTGCAGATTTTCTGTAAATCTAAAACTTTCATAAGTAAATTTTTTTAGAAAAATGATTTAGGAAGGAAAGCAGATTTTAATATAATAAAAGTAAGTCAGAAAAAGAAAGAATGATGAAAATTATTTGAGTTGTGAGGATATAAGTATTCATTAATAAATGACAATATTTGGCAAAAATTCTAAAATGATACTATAAAATTTAGTGAAAAAATAAATCTTAGAATGTGATATTTATAGCCAGGCTCAGCTGCAAATGCCTGTAATCCCAGCAGCTCAGGAGGCTGAGGAAGGAAGATCACAAGTTCAAAGCCAGCCTCAGCAACTTAGCGGCAACTTAGTGAGCCCCTAAGCAATTTAGTGAGACCCTGTCTCTAAATAAAATATAGAAAAAAGAGCTCAGGATGTGGCTCAGTGGTTGAGTGCCCTGGGTTCAATCTCTGGTGCCCCCTCTCCAAAAATGTGATATTTATATTAATTAATTTTAGTCATGTAATAGGGTATTTTAGCAGGTCTAACTTTCTTTCCAGAAAGTCTGTTGTGGTCTCCAGGATTTCATCTCATACATAGACCGTATTGTTTTTACTAACTCCTTATAATATTTTTTTTAGCATAGGAGAGTTCTTTAAATGCCTGTGAAGGATGAATTAAACATAAACTTTTGGTAAATTTAGGAATAAGTGAAAATGAGTGGTATAGATCTTAGTAACAAATAAGATATTTTGCATAGTTTTATGCTCCAAAGAATATAAAATGATGAAACAGAGTAGAAGGTTTACAAGACAGATTATTAACTTTGGATATTTAAAGAATACCTAACTAGAAATGAAGGTGTTGTCTTCATAAGAAAAAAAAAATCTACTTATTCTGTTCTTTAAACAGGCCATTATCAATGACATATGTATTGGAAACAATACTTGGAAGGGAAGCTACTGCTCAATTAAGACACAGAAAAAATCCTGGGTGGTATAAATGGTAATGAACAAGGAAGCAATGAGATATGGGATGATATTTAAGAATCTGAAAAGGCCTAATATATATGAGATTTAGTAGGCCATGGTGAGGAATATGGATTTGATTTTGATTTTAATTTTATGGGGATCCAGTGAAGAATTTGCAGATAGTGATTTCAAATTTCCCATGCACTTCTTTAACATGATAAATATTTTCTAACTTAAACATTTATTATTTTGAAGTGAAAATTTGGGATCAAACAAAATAGTTTATTAGAATCACTTTAATTAAACATTATTCTGAACATTCTGGGTACTGTTATTGCGTTATACACAGAAATTAAAGGAATAACTAAAAAAAAAGAAGATGAACATTTTTATATATTGCTTAAACATTATTTAGAATTAACTAAAGCATACTAAAGTAAATGATTAGAAACCAGCTCTAAGTTGGTTAGATATAACTAATTAGGAAACAGATAATATAAAAATGGATAAATTTTCTAAACATGAGCAAAAATAGCTATAACTTATGGTAGTTAAAATTCCATGGCCAATGATAAAATATTACAAGAAGAATCAATATTTTAATGTATAAAAATAATTTCAATATTCACAAGAAAACAGCATGCTACTATGTGAAGAGTTTTAGTGTTTTTAAATGTTTAAAATGTTTACTTCATAGATTAATAACCTCTTAATTATAGCATTGTGTCTCCAATAAAACAATACTGATGTTTAGTAGGGAGAATACAAACACTAAGTTCACTATTTTTCAAAGAAGCTAGGTTTTATATTTATCATCAAAAATTGTACTTTAATTTTTATAGGAATATAAGAAGTTTAAATTGTAATACTTTCTCTCCAGGAAACCAAGCAAATAAGAGGAATAGAAAAAAGTGCATCTAAAAGCAGTATTTCCAATGATACAAGGAGGAGAGAAATACCAAACTGCCAGACCAAGTCTGGGAGAACCAGGCCGAAGGTCTACGCATCATGTCAAGACAGTGCAACAGGGAAGTATGGAGGATGCAAGGGCCTCTCACAGCAGTGGCAAATCTCAGAAATCTCTAGAACAAATTCATTCTCCAAGACAGAGTTTCCTTTGAGAGAGAACCACTAGGAGTAGAATTGTGAAACAGGGTTCAAGTTCTGGCACGGAGAGACAAGGCTTGTAAAATCCTAAGAGAGGGCTAAAGTGAAGGTTTCAGAATTCACCAGCAAATCTTTCCTAAATGTGAGTATACAGTCTTCCAACCTTGTGTTCATTGTTGGTTAATTCCTGTGAAAGTCCTAGGAAAGACTGTAACTAGTCATATACAGTCTCATGAGTCCCTCCAGTGCAAAGGATACAAGAGGAAGAGAAAGAAGGTCTTGTGTCATTTATAATCTAGTCATGGAAGATACACACCCTCATTTCCATCACTAGAGATGAGGAGCAAAACTAGGCTCCATGTTTGGAAGGAAGGATGACTTACCAAAGAATTGGTGGACATATTTTTTTAATCACTGCAATGGAACACCCATCTGAATCAATTATCTTTAATACATCTACTGTTTGATTTCCTAGATACTTAGTTTGTAATGGAAAGGCAGAAAAATTGTTTTTCATTTTATATTAGCTTTGAGAATAATGAATAGTTTCCATAGTGTCCTCAAAAGTAATCAGTTTTTTTTAATATCATTAATGCATAGATTTTAAGTTTCAGTTAGGAAAGTTTTTCGCATTCTATAAATTAAAAACCACCATTTATTTATTTTGGTACTTCTATGATTCTACATATTTCAGCAAAATATATGCTCCATTTGAGTCTCATATATTTATAATTCCTATAAAATATTTTATCTTCAAGTAACTCAGGCATATATAGAAAAATTAAATTTCCTTGCAAATTTTTTAATTTTTTAATTCTTTTTTGGTACTGGAGATTGAACTCAGGGGCACTCGACCACTGAGCCACATCCCTAGCCCTATTTTGTGTTTTATGTACAGACAGGGTCTCACTGAGTTGCTTAGCGCCTCGCCGTTGCTGAGGCTGGCTTTGAACTTGAGATTCTCCTGTTTCAGCCTCCCTAAATGCTGGGATTAGAGGCTTGTGCCACCGTGCCCAGCTCTTGCAAATTTTAATCTATTTCTGAACTCTATTTTCCCAAGACTAACAGAGTTCCATGAATTCATTGTGATCTTTTGACTGTTAAATTCTATGTAAGGGTTTTAGCAATCTTATGTGTCATAAATGAAATTTTTCTAAAATATTCAAATTGTTTCTGCTTCTTTAGTTTACCTTTTGGTACCCCCTATTATTCTCATGAGTTATACATTTTTTCTTTACTTCTGTTATATTTCCTATGATTCCCATAGATTTATACTTTTTCTTTGATTTAAAAATTAATTGTGTAATATACAGACCATGAAATCAAAGTTTAAAATTTGAACACTGTGTATTTTAATTTATCTATTAAATTTTATGTTAAAAAGATACATTTGTTTTAGTTTTAGAAAATGTGTTTAGGAAAAAGGTGCCAAAAACATATATTGAAGAAAAGATAGCCTTTTTAACAAATAGTGCTAAGAAAACTGAATATCCACATGTAGAAGAATGAAACTAGATCCCTACTTCTCAATCTGCATAAAAGTCAAAGACCTAAGAACTAAAACAGAAAATTTTCAACTGCTGGAAAAAAACGTGAAGTTGATACCGGCACAAGCACTAACTACTTAAGAATACCCATTAAGATAAGAAATAAAACCAAGAAACAATAAAATGGTATAACATCAAGTTAAAACACTTCTGCAGAACAAAGTAAATGAGAGATTGAAAAGAGAGCCTATGAAAGGAGAGAAAAGTCTTTGCCAGCTATTCCTCTGAAAGGAGATTAATATCCAGAATATATAAAGAACTCAAAAACCTAATACCAAATACCCGATCAACAAATGGGCAAAAATACCAAACAGAAATTTCTCAAAAGAAGAAGTACAAGTGACCAATAAATATATGAAAAATAATTCAACATCTCTAGCACTCAGGGAAATGCAAGTTGAAACTACACTGAGAATTCACCTCACTCCAGTTACAATGGCAATCATTGAGAATACAAATAATAAATCCTGTTGAGGGTTCATGGGAAAATGTGCATTCATACATCATTGGTGGGACTGAAAATTAGTACAACTACTCTGAAAAGCAGTATAATGTTCTCCCAAAAGGCTAATAATAGAATCACCATTGACCCAGCTATCCCACTCCTTGGAATTTATCCATAGGAACTAAAAAACATTTCATAAGGGTGTTTTTGCTTCACTAGACCTAAGCATGAAACTGATATTTCTTCCCTGGGTCTTTGAGTTTTCATTACATGAGATTCCCATGTCCTTTAAAATTTTTATTAAATAAATTTATTACAACTTCCCTTGAAAGAAAAAAGAATTAAAATTGGTGTACTATAGTGATACTGAAACATCCATGTTTATAGTATATCAATTTACAATAGTCAAGTCATAGAATCAGCCCAGGTGCTCATTCAAAGACAAATTGATAAAGAAAATGTGGTATATATACACAGTGGAATTTTATTTAGTCATAAAGAAGAATGAAATTATGACATTTGCTGGTAAACGGATGGACAGGAGAACATTAAGTTAAATGAAATAAGTCAGACTCAAAGTCAAGAGCTGAGCATTTTTCTCAAAAGCTAGAGCTAGAGCTTTTGAGAAAAAAGGAGGAAAAATGAGTGAGTTTCATGAAAATAGAAGGGATCATTGTAGTAAAGGAAGGGTTTGAGGGGGAATGAGGAGGAATGGGAAAAGGAAGATCAGCAGAATAAAACTGATCCAATTTTGCTATATACATATATGAATATACCACTGTGAATTCTATTTTTGTTTAGCACCAAGTTAATTACAAAAAAAGTAAATAAATAGAAGGAAGATCATTAGGGAAGGAAAACAGGAGGAGGGAGAGAGAAGGGAAAGAGAACATACTGGGGACAATAATGGAGCAAATTATATTCCATGTAGGTACGTTATGTCAAAGTGAACACCACTATTATGTGTAACTATAATGTACTACTAAAAGCATTTTACAAATAGAAAAATATATAGGCAGGGAGTGAAGGGACTGTTGATATATACGTTTCTCTTAGTTTTTATTTGAAGTTAATAGAACATTTATTCAAATTAACATCCTTGTCTTTAGTTTTAATTGTGAAATTAGAAGAATTATAAGTTGTAAGTGGTCTCCATAAAATCATTACACAGCATCTATCTAGCTATCATGAGATACGAACCTTTCTTTGATTATACTGAAACATAAAATAAATTACAATGGCACAAGGAATATTTTGGTGGTAACCCTATATTCTACATGTTGAAAGAAAGATATCCAACATCTTGCAACTAAAATAAATACTGTCATTAAAATGGTCATTTTGCCAAAGTTTATAAAATGAGTAAGCATTAAGAAGTTTTTAGTGTAAATTTTTCTTGTTATGGTTTCCATCATCTTAAAGCTTGAAGGTATATACTTGAGAATTACAAAATACATTGTGATTACAATAACATACTTAATGTATCTTATAAAAGGGTCATTGTAATACATAGAGAACTGAGTTTGAAAGCCTGAGCCTTTCTGTAAATGTTATGAAGAAAAATAATCTAAGGGCAATGCAAACATTTATTAGCAGAAGCACATTTCCAGAACAGCCCTGCCACCTTCTGTTCTTAATGTTTCCTAGCATTCTTACTTCAAAGTCAAATCAGTAGAATTAAATCACTAATTTAAACACCTCATAAGATCAGTTGTTTAATCAAACACACAAAATAGCTTTATTTCTAGACTACCATTGGGATTCATTGTCTTATATTTGTTAAATCAGTTTTGAAGAATTATGTATTGTTTAATTAGCCCATTTGTACTTTTTCAAAAAGATCACATGCATGTAGACTGTACAAGTTTTTAAAGCTTGTAAATGTATATTGCATTTTTGTCTAAAATTTAGTCACTTTATTTTCACTTATGCTTTAATTTTAACAATATATGCATGCTCTAAGCAGAAATAGATTTCTTACTGTATAATTTTTTTGGAAAATTGTATTAGTCTGGTTGAAAAGGCACAAGAGAATTAAAGATGAGAATTTTAGATATCAAATATACCAAATAAAAATTAGATGAGATACCAACAGATCAAAGATTTACTAGACTAGTCAAAGAAATAAAATTTCATTTGCTCTTATTGTATGTGCCATGGGGCTTAGTTATAAGTTTACTAATCATGTCTAAAGACAACATTTCCAATTTATTCTCATGGGCACATTACTAAATAAAAAATACTATACTCTGAAATGACCTGAGGCTGACTTCATAAAATAAAATAAGACCAAAATCCATACAACTCATAACATAAAAAATATTTGATATTGTGATTTTGATATTTGAAAAAAATTATTTTGATTACTATTTATGGATGTGTTATATATTCTGCTACCATGCTCTCCTTATTGCCACAATTCCATATTACAGAAAGTTATAGAACAAAAATAACTTGAGAAGTCATGATGGTTCTATGAAAAAGGAAGAAAACACAATAAACCTGGGTAGACCCAGCCAAATGTAGTCTTTAGTTTTTCAGCATATTTTTCATTCTACATGATTCCTTTCTTAATAATTTTAGTAGCACCATTTGAAATCCTGCCTTGTCATAGTTACTGGATATTTTACATTTAACTATGTGGCAAACTCCTATTGTAATGTGTAATTAAAAAAGGGCATATACTGACATCAGCAGTGTTTTTCATACTGATTGCATCATAATTTTGACATGTATGCTGCAATAGTCTTCACAAATATGTTTTCATATTTTTGTTTGTTTGTTTTGCTTTGCTTTGTGTTTTGCTGTGCTGGGGCTCAAACCCAGGGCCTCTTGTATACTAGGTGAGTGTTCTACCACTGGCCTATTCCTATTTATTTGTTATGAAAATATTCTATGGGACTCTGAAAAAATTGGTGTTGATGGAGACAGAAGAGATTTGAAAGGGACTGTTTTGTGGGCTGATTTTCACAATTATCTCAATTTGTAACTTTTAATAAGACTCTTCAGGCTAGGCAAGGTGGAGCATGCCTGTAATCCCAGTGGCTTGGGAGACTGAAGCAGGAGGATCATGAGTTCAAAGCCAGCCTTAGCAAAAGCAAGGCACTAAGCAACTCAGTGAGACTCTGTCTCTAAATAAAATACAAAATAGAGCTGGGGATGTGGCTCAGTGGTTGAGTATCGCTAATTTTAATCCTTGGTACAAAAATTTAAAAAATAAAGTAAGACTCTTCATAGGCTGTAGATGGTTTGTTATATTCATTTTCATTTCTCAATTAAACAGTGATTTCTGAACATGGACCTTTTTCTCAATTTCTTATTTCTCTCAGTACCTCTGTACAATTTACAGGTTGAAGAGAACTTCAGTTTTACATAAGTAATCAAAGAATTGTCATTGCCTACATCAGGTCATCAAGTATTCTGAGCAACCACTGTACATTTTTGATCAGGTGGAACCAATTAAAGATAGAAAGAGAAATAAGCAAGTGCCTGGACTGGTGTTATGCATTTTGTTTAGTTTTCAACTCATACTGTTCTCCAGAGTATTTTTCTCCACTCTAAATACAGGGACCTCCTTTCTGGTCCTCCATGAGCTTTATTCTAACTAAGGCTTTATTCTAACTCTGCCCTATGGCAGGATGCTCTACAGATACTTACATGGGAACTTCATCTTATAAAAATTCATCAAATGTGTATATACATACATATATATGTATGTATATGTATGTGTGTGTTATTTTACTCATCTCTATTACCCATTTATCTATCTTATCTTTATCTTATATTGATTATCAATCAATATTTATCAGTTTATTGTTTAAGAATTTAAGTTTATTCTCAAGTCCCAGAAAAGTGTTATTAAATCCATTCTTTATTAATTCTAAATAAGTTCAGACTGTTACCCAGAAGTGACACTGTAGCATTAGCTTTAAAACAGTACAGCTAGAAATGATTAAAACTATTTGAAATCCAAGGTAAAACAATTTAGTTACAGGAAAGGGATGGATTCCAGAAAAGGTAAAATGATAACAACAACAAGAGTATCAGAGTTGAGATTACCAGGAAGTGGTATCATGTGAATATCAAATCAAGGCGGATCTATTCAGTTTTGATTATGCTTAAGGTTCTACTTTTTTCTTTTCTTTTTCTTTTTTTAACTTTGGTGCCTTTTATAATCACCTGAGCAATTACTCTTGATTGACAATGGTGAAACCTCTGAAGATGATGCCAATGAAATTATATTTTAAATAATTCATCCAGTTGATTTGAAGGCACTTGCTATATTTAATAGATTTGTCAGCTCTTGCTTTATTTAATATGCTAAGGTCACAATCTGTGATTATAACCAGTAGTCATTTAGAAACTTACAGTTAATTTTCCACCTTGAGTAGGATAATGCATATAGTTTAAGATTATGCTACACTAGAGGGAAATCAAACTCTTAATAAGAGTACAGAGATACTCAAATGTTCTCTTGTGATTGGTACTACACTATATATTATGAAAGCCCAAACAATGAGCAATACAAAGTGTTTCAATTTAACAAGGGAAATAAATCATTTTGGAATAACTAAAGCCAGATGCCCATATATACTATGTTCCATGAGTTCAAGATGTATTGTGTAAATTCAGATAAGGAAGATATTACCTCTGATTCAGATGATCAGGGAAAAATTCTTGGTGAAGTTCTTATAGAAGTGGGCATCAGAGACAGAATTTTGATAGATAATGATGAGGGAAGACCAGCTGGTCTCATTTATGATGAAGAAGACATAGGGTTGGTTGAAATGTGGGAGGATTTTCCGTGTCCAAATTATAAAGAATTTTGAATGTGTTCTTTTTCCTGAAGGAAAATGTTTGTAGAGTGTTGAAATTAACAAGAAAGGTAATAAAAATAAAATTAGCTTAATGTTGCTGTCAAAATGAATTGATGAATGGTGATTACAACTGACATTATGAATGTTGTACAAATAAGCCGGAAGTGGTTACAAAGTTAAATCCTAGTCATTCATAAAGACAAAGTGAAAAATCAATAAATTTAAGTGATGTGTAAAAATTTTAGTATTGATTTGGGTTATGCTAAAAAACCTGACAGTATAACACATTTCTGGATTTTGAGTCTGTGTGATTCAGAGAAGAGTTAGACAAACAAATACAGATAACTAGTTGAATGTCCTAGAAGCACAGCCTGAGTAAAGATTCAGCAGCCTGTGATTTTTACTAAAGTTGTTCTTCAGGAACTTATGGAGCAGAGAAAGAGCAACACAGAAAGGAAGGAGGAGATGCACACTGAGGTAGTGTTAAATAATGTCTGGCCTTATTTGATGGACAGTGAGGTTGGAGTGCTCAGAAGTATAATTCTCACTATAGATTTAATCCACAGACATTTGTGAGCCTGCCTGCCAAAACTCATGTAGACAAGAGGTGAGTGCATGAGTGAAGAGGATTTGGTGAGTGCACCAACAGCATCCTATTACAGTGCAGCACCCATTTACCAAGAATGTTCAGTTTAATCCTATAGTTGTACAGCTAGTAGAAATGTCTAGTGGGTTGCTGAATTTGAAAGACATTGAGATTATCTTATATGCCAATATAAAGGAAATCATGGAATATTTGTCCTGTAATTGGCTTATTTTACTTAGCATAATACCCTGCAGATTCCGTGTTTCTCAAGTGAAAGGATTTTTTTCTTTTTTAATGTTAAATAATATGCCATTAAATGCACATATTACATTTTTATCCATTAATCTGTGAATGAATATCTTTACTATGTCTATATCTTGGCTGTGGTAAACATGTTGCAATGAATATAAGAGTGCAGATATCTCCTCAGCATTTTTTAATTTCATTCCTTTTGGATATACTCAGAAGTGGGATTGCTGGATCATTGAGCAATCTCCATACTGTTTTCCTCAGTACCAATTTCCATTATTACCAATGACATACAAAGGATTCTCATTTCTCCACAATCTTGACAACATTAGATATCTTTTGTTATTTTGATAATAGCCATTCTATTATGTATGAGGTGATATCTCATTGGAATTTTGTTGTATGTTTTCTTGATGATTAGTGATGTTGAACACTTTTTTTCATATTATCTGGTGGTCACTTGTATATGTCCTTTGGATGGTGAATTGCCAGAGCCTGAGGTGGGGGCAGGAGAAGTGAAGGGGAATTGTTACTAAGTGAGGAAGTTTACCCAGAAAAATAGGTTCTAAAATGTGCCATATATCATAGTACTTGTACATAATAATATGGTGATATACCTCCCAATATGCTAAGAGAATAGATCTTATGTCAAGTTTCTTAGCACACATGCATACAACAAAATTCAAAAGAATATAAGATTTTAGAGATGATAGATAATTTTATTACCTTCATAGTGATGACATTATAGGTGTATACATTTGTCCAAACTCATTAAAATGCGTACATTAAAAATGTGTAACTTTTTACACATCAGTCATACCTCAATAAGTCTTAAAATGCTTAGAAATAAAGAAAAAAAGAATCAGCAGGAAGGAGAAGGAGGGAGAGGGGAAGAAATTGAGTAAAGTCAGACAGGCAAACAATTGGAAATGATTAAAGCTATAATTAGAGATATGCTTTTTATCCATTTATTTATTCAATAAGAACATTATCACAAAGGCACTGAGGCAAAAGCTTAAAAATATGAGGGCTGATATTAGCTAGTACACGTAAAAACATTGACAGTAAATCCACTTTTTCAGGCTTCTTTTTTAACTTCATATTTAAGCAGATAGTTTGTAAACAATAAGCAAATAATTTCTATATTTGGCTGTTAGAGTTTTGTTGTGAAAAGGAAGTACAACAAATCCTAAAAAGACAGCTGAGGACATTTCAAAATTCTTCAACATAGGGGGAAAAAAGGTTTAGGTAAACCAAACTCTATGACAATCTTTTGATATTTTTCGTACTATTGATGCCAAAGTCACCACTGATCCCATGCTAAGTTATATAAATTGACACCTAAGGAGATCTTGGAATAAAGTTTATGTCTATAAATAATTATACTAGGTAAGACATGTGTAAATTGTATTTGGTAGAGAAGAAATTTAGGAATAACTGAATTAGTATCTCCATTTTCCTAGTATGAGTATCAGTCTCTATTACTTCCAGACATGGGTAAGTGCTCAAAATGAAATGCAATATTTTTAATTGTCATTGGAAAACCACTTACCATGGTAAACTCAAGACATTCTTCAGTTATCAAACAACTGAAAAGCTTTCTTAACTCTGCTTTTATGCCTACAAAGTTTTTTTTTTCCTTTTCTTATGTTTAACATCATTTTGACATCAAAATATTTTCTTTCCAAGGAAATAGATTACATCCATGTAAATGTCTGCATAAGAATATTTCATTAGAAAGTCAGTTCTGTTTACTGTGAAATAATGATGTTAAGACAAGTTACTGCCTGTAAATAAAGAAGTACGAGTGGCAAACTTGGAATTTTAAAAAAAATTTGCATAAATATATTATTTAGCATAAAAATACTAAAGAATGAAGTCAACTGGAAGTAGTCTTCAAAACTGCATGTCCTGGGCTGGGGTTGTGGCACAGTGGTTGTGTGCTGGCCTAGCATGCGTAAGACACTGGGTTCGATCCTCAGCACCACATAAAAATAAAATAAAGATATTCTGTCTGCCTACAACTAAAAAATAAATATTAAAAAAAAACTGCATGTCCTTAAACTTTTTTCCAAATACATTATATATGTAGATCAAAATTATGGAGTCACAAATGAATTGCTAATGAATTATACAGTATATAGTATTTCATAATGCTTAATAACCAATTTTTTTCTAATCTAGATAATTACATAGTAGTTACAGAATTTTAAAACCATAGCTTTCACTCATTGTAAAAGAGAATTTCCTGGGGGCAAATTACATAAAAGCAAAGACAAAAAACACACATATAAGAAAAAGAATGTTTCATGAGGACACACAATTAATCATTTGCCTAATATACACTAATTTTTTTCTAAATACTTTAATTCTTAAGTGGGAAAATTCCTTCAATTTCCACTACCTATCTCCATGGAGACCATTAACTGTACTGTTAGAATTCATTTTCCCTGATGCAGAGAAAAGCATATTTAATCACAGGGACTTCAAATTGTGTCAATGTTCACTTCCAAACTATAAATTGTGGCAAAAGACTTTGTTCTGAGGAATGACTGAGTACAGGACAATGGACGTTAAATAGTGCCTGAGTTTTGTTGCTATGAAATTAAAAACCAGGCATCATTCCATTTTCCATCTCCTTTCTTACTTAGGAAGTTAACAAATATCTCTGCAATGATATAACCTTCAGAAGAAAATCAATTATTATATTTAAAAGTTTTCAGAAGAAATGTGTTTGGCTTATTTTCAAGAATAGCTTTGTTGTGCTAACCTATAATAATTGATACACAAGCATCTGATTAGTCTTATAACTTGTTTTCTAATTGGTTCTTATTAGTTATACATTTGTGTAACATTAGGACATAATTATAAAATCATGGAATATAATTTGCTCTAATTCAGTCCCTAGGACTTCCCATTTCCCTCTCCTTCTCCCTCCCCCTGGTCTGTTCCTTTTGATCTACCAATGTTTCTGCCATTTACTTTTAGTTGTCTTGTGAATATACAGGATGGTGAGATTCACTGTGGTATATTCATGTATGTACGTAGGAAAGGTAAGTTAGATTCAGTCCTAGGTTCTTTCTTTATCCCATTCCTTCTCCCTCTCCCAAGTCCCCTTCGTGTAGTCCACCAGTCTTCTATGTTTTGAATGAACTGTGATATATGTATAACCATCATATGGTCTAATGGATCCATTGTTCTGTTTTAATAGTCTCAATAATGTAAAATAATCTAATCAAAATTAAAAGACACTGCATAAGTTTTAGAATGTTTATGCTATTAAAAATTGTCATGTGTGATCAAGTAAATGCATGGAAGAAAATATGAGATCCAGTCTATTTTCATGTATTATTTATAAAATTAATACTATTATTTATTTATAGATTGAAGTGTAGATGTCAGACATTCTAGGGAAACACACAGCCAAAATCATGTGAGACTAATCATAATTAATGTCTTTGGAATGATTGTGTAGGTGAAATTTTTAAAACTATAATGAGAATTGTTATAAGCTCAATTTATTTTATATGACATATTATTAAATAAATTTATTTTAACAAAATACAAAATTTATAACATTTTATTACTGAATAGTCAAAATTTCCCTTTCAGAATCTTCTCCTTTTCCATCTCCCCTCCCGCTCCCCTCCTCCTCTTCCCCTCACCCCTCCTCCACTAGAGTACTGTGTCATGAAGTGAGTTTTAGGAACACCTGGGGATGCCACAAACAACAGCAATCCACAAAGACAAATCTATTCTCCTTTTAATCATATAACACCATTTGCTATTTTCTTTCTTATCCCTACTGAAGCTTTAAATGAAATTGTATTGATTTTACAGACCACGTAGAAAAGAATTAACTTCTTAAAAAATTGAATCCTCAATATATAAACAGGTTTTATCACTCCATTTATTTTGGTCTTTGTATATATATATAGTTTATATGTATATAAATATATGTATAAATATAATATAAAATATATATGTATAAATTATATACACATAGCTATATATAGTTAAGTTTAAAACAGCATTAATTTTGTGATGATTATAAATAAATTTATATGTTTTTGTATGTTTTAAAATTAAGTGTCAGGGTATTTATTTCAAGCATACAGAAATATACTTCATTAAGAGGCTGAGACAGGAGAATCGTGAGTTCAAAGCCAGCCTCAGCAACAGCGAGGTGCTAAGCAACTCAGTGAGACCCTGTCTCTACATAAAACACAAAATAGGGCTGGGGATGTGGCTCAGTGGTCGAGTACCCCTGAGTTCAATCCCCAGTACCAAAAAAAAAAAAAAAGAAAGAAAGAAATATACTTCATAAATTGACTTTATATCCTCTAACTTGCTAAACTCACTTGTTATTTCTAGTTGCTTCTTTGTAGAAGCCCTCAGATTACTGTATGTAGACAATTTTGACATCTTTGAATAGAGATATAATGAAATAACCTTTTCAATTTGTATTTTTTAAATTTCTTTGCATTGCATACGATTAAAACCCCCATTTCAATATTGAATAGGGATAGCGAGAAAGGACACTCTGTGTTCTGTGTTCTAAAGCTTAGAGGACAATATTTGGTCTTTAATCATTAAGTTTCTTATTCAACATACCAGTTTTTTCTGATGCTCTTTAACAAATTAAGTATATTATATTCAATCTCGATTTTACTTGATTATTTTTAAATAATCATGAAATGTCTTTTCTGCATCTATAGAGATCATTCTTTATTTCTTCTTTATGATTTGGAGAATTATACTGGTTGATTCAAATGCCAAGCCAGCACTGCATTCCTGGGATAAACTCTAACTGGTAATGATGTATTGGTTTTATATATTGCTGCATTTGATTTGCCAGGCTTACTTCTCTATGATTTTGTATCTATGTTTGTGAAAAACTATTGACTGTAGTTTGCTTTTCTTGTAAAGTCTTTTTCTGCTAAATGTACCAAGGCAATGTTCATCACATAAAATGAGTCAAAAAGCATTTCCTCCTAGCCAGGCGCGGTGGCTCAAGCCTGTAATCCCAGCATTTAGGGAGGCTGAGACAGGAGAATTGCGAGTTCAAAGCCAGCCTCAGCAACAGCGAGGCGCTAAGCAACTCAGTGAGACCCTGTCTCTACATAAAACACAAAACAGGGCTGGGGATGTGGCTCAGTGGTCGAGTACCCCCGAGTTCAATCCCCAGTACCAAAAAAAAAAAAAAAAAAAAGCATTTCCTCCTCTTTAATTTTCTGAAATAATCTGTGTGTTATAGATTATATTTATCCTATGAAGTTGTTTGAACCAAGCATTTTCTTTGTTAAAGGTAGTTTAATCACTGATACATTTCAATAGATATAGAAAACTCAGGCTATTTATTTCTATTTACGTAAGTTTTTTTTCTTTTTTTGGGTACCGGGTATTGAATTCAGGGGTACTCAACACTGAGCCACATCCCTAGCCCTATTTTGTGTTTTTTATTTAGAGACAGGGTCTCACTGAGTTGCTTAGTGCCTCGCCATTGCTAAGGCTGGCTTTGAACTCTTAATTCTCTTGTCTCTGCCTCCCAAGGTGCTGGGATTACAGGATTGTGCCACCGAGCCCCGCTTCTATTTACATAAGTTTTATAGATTGTTTTTCTTCCAAAAATTGGTAAGTTTCATGTAAGTTATAAATATGTGAACGAATGTCTTCTAATGTTCATAAATATTGGTAATTATATCATCTCATTTTCTTCTATGGTCACTCTGAATAGATACTATCTATTGATTTTTTTTTCAAACAAAGAGCTTTCATTTACATTAATTTTGTCTTCTGAATTTAAAAAAGCACCAATTGATTTGTATTCACTTTTTTTTACTTTCAGATTAATTTGTCCTTTTCAAATAATTTCATTTTGTGATAGTATGTGATTTCAAACTATTTTTCTTTACTGATTTATAATCCATGGTGGCCAGTGTACCATTGCACTTGAATATAATGTACTTTTCTATGGAAGTTAACTGTCCTATAATTGTCTATTAAATCAAATTGTTTAATAGTCTGATTAGGATTTCTATGTCCTTGCTCATTTTCTACTAGTTTGTCAATTACTAAGAGAGGAAAGTTAAGGTCTCCAACTATCCTAGTGAATTTGTTTCTTTTTTTGATTTTTCAGAATATTTTAATTATTTTGAAGGTCTATTGTGAGGTATAAACAAATGCAAAATTATTGTATCTTGCTGATTCTAACATTATGCAATGTGCTTATTTCAGTCTCTTAATCTTTTTTGAAGCTCACTTTGATAAAGACATGACAACTTTTTTTTTTTTTTTGGTACTGGAGATTTAACTCAGAGGCACTTGAGCACTGAGCCACATCCCCAGTCCTGTTTTGTGTTTTATGTAGAGAGAGGGTCTCACTGAGTTGCTTAGCACCTCACGGTTGCTGAGGCTGGCTTTGAACTCGAGATTCTCCTGTCTCAGCCTCCCTAAGTGCTGTGATTACAGGCTTGATGACAACATTTTTATTAGTGTTTGCATGGCATATTTTCCATATTTTTTGGATTTTAATTGGTATTTTATGAAATATTTAGATATAAGCATGCAAGTGTAAAAAATATTAAATATTACAGAGATCCTATATACATTTTACTTAGTTTCCAACCGTGTTGATTATTCCAAAAATTCTGGTACAATATTCTGACCTATATGTCCACATTGATTCAATTCACTATCTTATTCTGATATGTGCAGTTCTACTTGTACTAAGTTGTGTGTGTATATGAATCTCTCTGTATGTATTCAGTTCTTACTTTAAAAAAGAAATTTAGATCTTTTATCCACAATCACAGTCAAGATACTGAACAGTGTTTTCACCCTAAGGATCTCTTGATTTGCTATCTGTAACAGTACATATTAACACTTCTACTACCTGAACCAGTTCCTGACTATAGGCAACAGTTTATTTGTTCTCAGTTTCTAAATGTTTATCATAAATAATGTGTTCAATAGTGACATACCAAAGTATGTACATTTTTGGAATTTTTTTTCTGCATAATTTCCTGGAGATTCATCCAAGTTGATATATCAATAGTTTATTCCTTTTTATTTCTAGGCAGAACTCCATAGTGCAGATGTACATACAGTCTGTATAGCTGTTCACCTATTTAAGGACTTTTAGGATCTTTCCTGACTTAACTTGATTATGAAAGCAGCCATAGACGTGTATACAGGTAATTGTGTGACTATAAGTTTTCATGTCTCTGGAATAAATGCCAAAGAATGCAACAACTGGCTCTTATGGCAGCTGCATGTTTAGTGTCATAAGAAATGTGCTTTTTTCAATACAGTTGCATTGTGCTACCTTCTCACCTGAAGTGTATGTGCTGTCCAGGCTTTCTACATCCTTTCAGCTTTGGGAATTGCCACTATTGTGTTATTTCAGCCACTGTGATATATATATGATATTTTTTGTGATTTAAATTTGTATTTCTCATGTGGTTAATAATATTGAATATTCATACAATATCATAGCTATATAGTAAGCGTTATATTGGGAAAAGTGATTCCATCCAACTTAATTTTTAAGACAGTTTTGGCTATTTAATTGCCTCTGTATTTTCATGTAAATTTAAGCATTTTATATCTACAAATACTGTTAGTATTTTGATAAGAATTTGAATAATTCTACAGATCAAATTAGAAAAAATGAGTATTGATATTATGTTGAATTTTCCTATTCATAAATCCATAAATTCAGTGTGTCTTTCCATTTCTTTAGTAATTCTTAGATTACTTAAAAAATAACTTAAGTACAACATATACACTTTGCCCACATTTTATTTAATTTATAAGAAAGAACTGTTTTATTTGAAGCAATGATAGATGTTCTTTTTTATAATTTCATGACATAAAATTCACCCTTTTAAATTACACAATTCAATCATTTTTATATACTTATATGTGTATGCAACAATCAAAACTATTTCATGAACATTCCCATGACCCAATAAAGAAATTTCATTATCTATTAGCAGTCATTCCCCATTTCCCCCTCCCCAGCCTCTCATAATCATTAAATTACTTTCTGTCTCTGTGGACTTAACTATTTTAGATACCTGATATAAATGAACCATGTTTGGTGTGGCTTTGTTTCTGACTCATTTAACTTTTCATAATGTTTTTGCAGTTTATTCCATTTATAGTATAGATCACTAATTCAAATATTTTTATTGTTGAATAATGTTCCACTGCCAGGATATATTACACTTTTTTTTAATCCATTCATCAGTTGATGGAAATTTTAATTGTTTTCACTTTGGGGCTGTTCTGTACAAGTTTTTATGTGGAACAAAATATGTTTTCAATGATCTTGGATATATACTTAAGATGATCATCGGAGAGTTATACTGTAATTCAGTGATTAATCAATCAAGAGACATAGAAACTATATTTTAAAGTGGCTGCTCCAGTTGGCATTCTCACCACAATAATTGAAGGTTCCAGTTACTATTCACCTTGCTTACACTTAGTTTCTGCCTTCAGAATTCTAGCCATCCTGAAGGTGTGAAGTAGAGTCTTACTGTGGTTTTCATTTTCTTTTCAGTACGCAGAATGAAGACTGATATATTTTCTTTGGAGAATATCTGTTAAAATCCTTTACCCATGTTATAATTGGATATTTTGTTCTTTTATGGTTGAACTGAAATAATTTTTTGTGTATTCTAGATAAAAGTCCTTTCCATATTTTCTCCACTGTGCAAGCTTTTTATCAGTAGTGTGATTTGATGCAAAAACAAATTTAGATTAAGTAAAATATAATTTTTTGTTGCTTGATATTTAGATGTCATCTAAGCAGCCTTGCTGATTTTAAGGTCTAGAAGATTTACACTCAAGTTTTGCCTGGGTTTTGGATATTTAACTCCTATTTAGTTTCTTTAAAACTCCTATATCTAATTCCTATATTTTAGGCTAAATTTTATATAAGGCCTAAGGTAGGAGTCCAACTATTTCATCTTTAGTTGTCCAAACACTGTTTGCTGAAAACCATATTCCTTCTCCAATTTTGTTACCTTGACACCATTGTCAAAAATGCATATATATATGATTATTTCTAAACTATCAGCTCTGATTCATTGATCTGCATGTCTATCCTATTCCTGTGTCACTCTGTTATTGTTACTATATACTTGTCATAAGTTCTGAAATCAGGGAATTGAGTTGTCTAATTTTTTTTTAATTTTTTAATTAGTATATTTAGTTGCATTTCAAGTCATAGTACACATATAGAGCTCAGTTTTTCCATTTCTCTGGTTGCAAACCAGATAAAGTCACACCATTTGTGTCTTCATACATGCACCAAGGGTAGTGATGACGATCTCAATCAACCATTTTAGTGTACCCATTCTCCTTTCCCTCCCACCGACCTCCCCACTGCCGCGTCCAGAGTTCCTCCATTTCTCCTATGTTCCCCATTCACACCCTTCTTATGTATCAGCACACACTAATCAGAGAGAACATTTGGCATTTGGTTTTTTGGGATTGGCTTACTTCACTTAGCATGATGCTTTCCAATTTCATCCATTTGCCTGCAAATGCCATAATTTTATTCTCTTTTATTGCTGAATAATATTCCATTGTGTATATATACCACAGTTTCTTTATCCATTCATCTATTGAAGGGCATCTGGGTTGCTTCCACAGTTTTGCAATTGTGAATTGTGCTGCTATAAACATTGAAGTAGCTGCTTTACTGTAGTGTGCTGTTTTTAAGTCTTTAGGGTATAGGCCAAGGAGTGGGATAGCTGGGTCAAATGGTGGTTCCATTCCAAGTTTTTTAAGCAGTCTCCATACTGCTTTCCAGATTGGTTGCACCAATTTGCAATCCCACCAGCAATGTTTAAGTGTCCCTTTTTCTCCACATCCTTGCCAGCACTTATTGTTGCTGGTATTTTGGATAGCTGCCATTCTGACTGGGGTGAGATGAAATCTGAGGGTAGTTTTGATTTGCATTTCTCTAATGGCTAGAGACGTTGAACATTTCTTCATATATATGTTTATTGACTGTACATCATCTTCTGAGAGGTTTCTATTCAGCTCCTTAGCCCAGTTATTGACTGGATTATTTGTTGTTTTGGTGTTAAGCTTTTGAGCTCTTTATATATCCTGGAGAACAGTGCTCTATCTGATGTGCATGTGACAAAAATTTGCTGCCAGAATGTAGGCTCTCTGTGCACTTCATGGATAGTTTCTCTTGCTGAGAAGAAGCTTTTTAGTTTAAGTCCATCCCATTTATTGATTCTTGCTTTTATTTCTTGTGCTATAGGTGTCTTGTTAAGGAATTCAGGGCCTAATCCCACGTGATGAAGATTTGGACCTACTTTCTCCTCAATTAGCCACAGGGTCTCTGGTCTAATTCCTAGGTCTTTGATCCACTTTGAGTTGAGTTTTGTGCATGGTGAGAGATAGGGGTTTAGTTTCATTTTACTGCATATGGATTTCCAGTTTTCCCAGCACCATTTGTTGAAAAGGCTATCTTTTCTCC
>PVHX01019955.1:0-27383 GCA_004024805.1 Geosciurus inauris
CCTTGCTTCATTTGATTTATTAGAGAAATTTCAATCAAGGTTTAGAGCTCATCTCGAGCAAGCAGTTATGTTGATAGTATTTAATGATTTATTATATGCTGCCAACTCCAGCTCTTTCTCTCTTTGGATTTGAGTTGGTGGATTTGGGGAGTGTTTCATATGCTCTCAAGGCTATGTTGATATTTGATAGATCCTGAAACAAAGTTCATGGCCCCCATCTGCTTCCTTTCAGTTAATTTGATGGGTTGTCTTTTCTGCTAGTGTACACAGATAGGAAGGGTCTGAACTATCCCCTAAGGTTCTCTAGCTCCTCCTAAGGGTAGAATCTGTTGTAGATAAGGGAATGCTGGTTTACCTGGAAGCGACAGGAACACTCAGAGGAGTGAATTAATTATGCACTTACTGTTTAATGACAAAAAGAGACCTCATTTATATCGGGTGTACACAAACTAATTTGGTATATGGAATATGTCGTCCAGATATACCAATGTTATGTTTTTGTTTAATCTTTGCTATAATTGAAATAGTTTGCATAGAGTAAAATGCATGAATATTACTTTCATGGATCAATGAGTATATATATCCATGTAATACAAGAGACAGAACATTTTGTATCTTAATATGGATACAAAGTATGGAACATTGTCCTATCAAGATACAGAACATCTTCCTCGCCCTAGAGACTCTCTCCTGAATCTTTCCAGCTTACTCCCTCCAACTTTAGCTAATTGTTCCTATGTTTTCCGTCACTATATAATAGCTCATTATTTACTTTCACGTAACTAGAATCCTATAGGATGTGTGTTTTGTGTTTGGCTTCCTTCATTCAATATTATGTTTCATTTTTGAGATTCATTTCATGTATAGTTGTGCATATTGTTTGTTTCTTCTTATTGCTGAGTAGTATTCTATTATATGAATGTAGCACAATTTATTTTTCAAATCTCCTGTTGATGGATATTTGGGTTGTTTCCAATTCTTGGCTAGTATGAATAAAGCTGCTATAAATATTCTTGTACAAACCTTTTGTGGGCATGTGTTTTCATTTCTCTTGGATAAAACCTAGTAGTGAAATTGTTGGGTTATGAAAAGTTTCGTGCATAAATTCACATTCTTTTTATGGCTTAGAAATATTTGTTTAAGTTTACAAGACTAAATGTAACAGATTTCCATAGACCACTCCTCAAACTTAAAGTGGTTTTTTACCTTTACATAGTATCTCCATCATTTTTATCTGACATATAACATATTGTTTGTATGTAACCAAAGTGTATGTTATTTGCTTTATAGGTATGTAGGGGTAAGATGTGAAGACCCTTTTGAGGAGTGTGGTTAGCCTGGAATGTTTCCCAAATTCAGTTGTTCTCTTGAGCAAGAGAGCAGCCACTGGCATAAATTAACATTTACTGTATTTTCCTGATTGCACACGATGGTCTTTCCCTGGGAAGACAGCACTCTAGGGACCAGTTCCTATATAAGCTAGAAAAAAATAATGGCTGCTAAACAGATCATATATGTGAAAGAGTGCAAGTTAGTAACCTAAATAACTAAAGAAAATACAATGTCCAAAAACTTTTGGAGGAGCACTTAAGAATGGAGTCAGGGCTACATTATAGAGGACGACGGGACTTCAAAAACTATTTAAGTTGCTCATTTATTTAAAATTTTTTGTCCTTGTATTAGATTTTCAGTATAACAAATATGTGTGATAATTAATTTATCAAGGGAAAAGCTTTATTTTGGCTCATGTATTGGGGGTTTGGGTCTGTTTGGTTTAGTTACTGTGTTAATGCAGAAGGTGAAATGATTAGATTATGGGAGCCATAACATCATGAGTCCATCCTGTTTGAATGGACTAACTAGGTGGTAAGTGTAGGCAGGTGGGGCATAACTGGGGGTGGGGGCATGCCCTGGAAGGGTTCATCTTCCCTGAATTTCCTTCCCATCTCTCTCTCCTTCCTGGTTGCCATGAGCAGGGCAGCTTCCTATGCTATGCCTTTCTGCCATGATGCTCTCTGCCTCATCTCAGGCTCAGAACAACAGAGTTGACCCATTATGGACTAAACCTATGAAACGGTGAGAGAAAATAAACTTTCTTTCCCTAAGTTGTTCTTGTCAGGTATTTTGGTTATAGTTATATAAGTTAGCTATCACAAAGTCCTATTGCTTTGAGCCCATGGTAAGGCAGCACATCATGGCATGGAGCATGTGGTAGAGCAAAAACCATTTACTTCATGGTCAAGAAACAAAAAAAGAGGAAGAGGAAGGGAGTTTGGATCTCCCTATCCCTTTCAAGGCCATCTCCCAATGGCCAGAAGACCTCCTGGTCAACCCCATCTCATAAAGGTTTTACCACCTCCAAACAGTGCCAAGCTAAGGACTAAGCATTTAACACATAGGTGTTTAGGGCACATTTAATATTCAAACAATATCAATCCTCTTTGTTCTTTACTCTGTAATAATTTGTAAGGCGTTAGAAAAGTAAAGGTCCTAATAGGACACGGGTGAGGGTCTTTTGTGGATATCATATTCCATTCTAAGCAAGCAGTCTCCCACCGAACTATAACTCCAGTCCTGCCATATTGCATTCTGGGGTCTGTATCAAAGGGAAATCATCCTAGGGAACCTTAGGAATTCATGGTTGCCAGTGTAACGGTGAGACGGTCTTCTTCAGTTCCTGGAAGCTCAGGCTCAGAACTGAAAAGCCCTGATCCATTACTGTGGACTGACCAGCTTCTGCCCTTGTATTGGTCCATTTAGTCTGTGCGGTTGTATTATTGTGTGACCTTGAGAGGTTCACATGACATTAGGTTTGGTAAGTTCCCTTGGGCAGTTTTGCTCAGTGAGTGCAATATTAGATTTTTCTGTCGCTAATCCAAGCGAAGGTAACTCCTTAATTAAATGATTGGATTTCAGTCTGAGCTCTCTATGAGCCTATGAATTTCCTACATGAAGATTGCCTAATTTGATAATGTGGGAATTTTGTTGGTTGGCTGGAGTTCTTGCTGGCAATTCAACGTGATTAAAATGTCTGGGGAATATCTTCAAGTGAAGTAGCGCACTGTCACCAGATCCTTGAATGGATGTCTGTCTGTCCTGGTCCTTTCATTCAAACATTGTATCATTTATGAAATACTGCCAGGCTGAGATTTCAGCCTCATTGGGAAGATTTGGACAGATTAATCAATGTCCCAGTTGTTTTAGAAGCTAGAAGGCCATAACTGTCCACTTGTGGAAATGTTAGATTGTGGCATTTGTTGAGTATAGGTTGCCCAAGAACCAGGTCCCCATGTTCTAAAACAAGTATTAGATATCAAGGCTTCATCTCCTTTGGTGGGAATTACAGTTTGTATAATTTGATGTTGGATTCTAAGTTTCTACAACACTTTTTATTTTAAAGCAGGATCCAATTCAATATATTTGCTTGACCTTCTATCACAAGTCTGCAGTCACCTGGTGAGAATGAAAGCAGCAGGCAATTTAATTTGTTCACAGTATAATCCCAGGTCTCTTTGAGTAAGAGCTTTTAATAGCTCTGCTCCCAAATTGTGGAATTTACTACCCATTTTTAGTCACAGTGCCTTACCTGTTTCTGCTTAAATAAACTCCAGCTTTCTGCATTAGCTGAAGTATTTGAGACCCTCTGCAGGGTGGAAGGGGGCCTAATAAGGAGGTTTCACAGCTTACTATTCAATGTCTAGTTTTTTCTCTAGAAAGTGGGGTACACAAATTCTCCCTCATGTTATTTGTATTTCTGTTTTTACAGAAAATAAAAGTAATGATAATAAAATCAAATATAGCATTCAATGGGAGTCATGGAGAGATACCGAGGGAAAAACAGAGGGGGAAGCAAAGAGCTTGGAAGAACTAAGGAGTGAATGAATCACCTATCCTCCTGAATCCTTCCCTCCCACTTTTCTGTAACTGTGGTGAAT
This sequence comes from Geosciurus inauris, assembly GCA_004024805.1. Classification (NCBI taxonomy): domain Eukaryota; kingdom Metazoa; phylum Chordata; class Mammalia; order Rodentia; family Sciuridae; genus Geosciurus; species Geosciurus inauris. The sequence goes on from PVHX01019955.1 coordinate 3,936, forward strand.
TTAGAGGCTTTCTTAATTCAGTAACATTCACATATATCATGGCAGTTCCTTTTGCTGAAATATTTATTTGCCTTGAGTTAGGCTGGATGAAACATTATCCGCAGATCTGGTAACTGACATGCACTATATTCCTTTGCTTTGCTGGGAGTCTTTGCCCAGGGAATCAAGGCCCCAGAGAAGGACTGCAACCCCCTCCACATCCCTGGCCACCCCCAAACCTGCTATAGCCATACTCCAGAGTCTGGCAGATGCAAGCACAAGTTTTCTAAACCTGTTTTGCCCATACATCTCTGGGATATGCACTAGGATCCAGTATCATTCCTTTGTTACTTACTCATTAAATTTATTAACCATAAGACACAGAGAGGGCAAATTTACAAGAATTCTGGTAAAAGCAAAGTGGTGGAAAAGGGAAAGAGATTTATGAAAATGATTTCATTATAGGCTTCCCAGGAGAGTTGAAAATCCTTTCCCATTGCTATACAATGGGACTATATAAAGATTCACTGGCAATGCATGTCACAGCACTGGATGCACAAAATTTTGTGACTGCCAAGGCTCCCAATGATCTGTGTTAGGGACATAAAATGCTACGACAAGTAGACTTCAGATTTCAAGGAGGTGGAAGGAAATGGCTAATGACGGCACTTACACACAATCTTGACATCAGTAAGTTAACAGTTATATATTTTCACAATGAGAGGATCCAAGTGGGTACCTGGGGTTCTGAGGGTTTTTATTTAGCCTCTTGTGGACTATGACTGTGTGTGAGGCTTTGGGGATTAAAGACATTTAGCATCTCTTTTCATAGCAAAACTTGGAGTCCTCCTGCTCATGTTGTAAGGTATAAAGGAAACCTAATACAGAGTTCTTAACTTTGCACAGAGTAAGGATGCATCCATGGGGAAGGAATTTCCTGACTCCTGATTAAATTCAGAAAGCAGACTAATGTATTCTGTCTAAGATAAAGGAATGACTTTATTGCTGAGAGAGTTTAACCCATTTGTACTATTATGAAGAGTCTTTTGAAGCTAAGATGGATCAGGCAGGTAGGAAGGGTCTGAGAACTGGATAGACTTAGAGGAGGATAATCACAGGTGCATGAAGAAGTTGGGATTCAACGAAAGTTAGAATTAGAAGAAGCAGAGGACTGTGTCAAAGGCAGGTAGGATCAGAGAGCTTGAGAGAGAGCATCCAGCAAAAGGACTATAGTTTGCACTGGAGATAGAATGTGAGTCCCTTAACTAGAAAGTAAACCTAAGAAAAATGAATGATATGGCCAATTTTTTTTGTGATACCATCCTTAAGCTTAGCCCAGAGGTCAGCATACAGTTGATACTCAATTAACATTTATTAATCAAGTGAATGAAGAAAATGAATGAAAAAGATCACTGGATGAACTGGGGAATATTCCAAGACATGTTCTGGAGATCCTGGGATAGATAGCAGCACAATAGGTAGAGAAGGTACATCATATCACTGCTGGCCCCATGCTTAAGCAGGGATGTCTCTGTGGAACCAGGCGTGGGTTCTGATATGTACTAGGTTGCAAAGCTGCTTGATCAACATCAGGTTCATCTTCAGATCTCTGATCTTTATATTTCCTGCTTATTAGACAGACATAGGGCTGTTATCTGAATATGTCATAGAGGAATGCATCTGTATGGTCGGTACAAAAGGTTCCAACTAATGGGATCTGAAGGGCATTGAAAGAAGTTTCCTTGATTCAACTAGTTTCAGGAAGACTCACATTTTAGGGCCACATGTTAAGGGTACAGGCAGGAAAGGAAATTTGGTATTGAGATTTGGTGTTGAGGTGCCTCTAAATCTTAGGGCATGTATGTATTTGTGTACTTATGAAAGAATCTGAGGTAGAGAAAGAGAGAATGCACAGGAGAGATTACAGAAATGCTCACACCTGAAGGTAAATAGAGATATGGAGAGACAGTGAGATAGTGCAACAGAGAGAAATACAGGGATACACAGATATAGAAAAATGGTAAGAGAAAGAAAAGTGTAAGAAGAGTCAGGGGCAGGCCTCTTGGAATCTCCCTCTGACCCATTAATCATGATAGCTGGCATGATTGAGGATGGAATGATTCTTCCTTTAGTAGCTGAAACTCCAGGGATTTATTTCTGTTAGATCTTAGAAGGTTCAGAAAATTTAAGATTTAAAAAAGAAGCAGAGTGTGGTGGTGCACACATGTAATCCCAACAACTCAAAAGGCTGAGGCAGGAGGACTACAAGTTCAAGATCAGATCAGGCCTCAAAATGAATGAATGAATGAATGAACAAATAAATAGTGCTGGGAGTATGGCTCAGTGATAGAATGCCATTGTGTTAAATTCCCAGCATAGAAAAAAAAAAAAAAAAAAAGAAGAAGAAGAAGAAGAAAAAAAAAGGAAGAAGAAAATCACCCTCAAAATAGAAGATACTCCCTTGAAAGACAGTCTTTTGGACAAAGAGATTTACATTCAGAAATACAGAAAGTACATGGAAATGGTTCCCAGTCCCTCAGGATGTGAACTGGGTCTAGATGATAAGGACTAATTGGCCATTATACTGGGGCTGGATATTTTGGTTACAAGCATTTTGTTAATGTTCTCCTATACATCTGTATCCTGTGATGACTGAAAAAAATATTTATGGATGTAAACCTTAATAAGTAGATGCCCTTTTCATTGCTTTTACTCATCTCCAGGTGAGGGCTAGGCCAATTTTCTTCCTGGCTTCTTTGCCCCACCTTGCCCGTAAACAGAAATAATTATAAATTATACCACAGGCTAGTCAATAGAGTCTTCCAAGCCCCGGCTTTAATTCATCTTGGGTGATAGTTCATTTCACACAAGCCCACCAGACAGGAATAACTTATTTTAATTGGCTATCATTCGTGATACAGAGCATGGTCTACTTTAGAAATGACACTGCCACTTTATTGTAACTGTATTTCTCTGACTCATGGTTATCTAACTGAAGGGAGTAGATCAATTTTTCATAAATCATAAAAGTACAGAGAAAAATAAAATGGATTTCTCTCTCCAGTCTTTTCTAGCTCTCCCACACATGCCAATAAATAAAAGCCCATCCAATTTGGTGACCATCCAGCTACACTTGGAATTCCCCCAAAGGAGATGGCTTTAGGAGGTAAGAGCCAGAGAGACAATGTCCACAGCTTGAGGTTGGGAAAAGAAACAATATGAGCCATTCTCCAAGTTTCTCTGGCCCTTTGCTAATAGAGCCGACAGTTAAGACTCCTGAAGTCCCAATGAAAGCAATTGCTTTGTCTCCTTAGAAGCCTGTCTTTGTTCTTTATTAGAAATAGCAACTCTCAGGGACATCTATGTAATGGCATTAGGAATTCTATATCTTTCAAAGATCTGCAGAGGTAGCAAAGATATGCCCAGGAGTGTGGATGAAGAGGGATGGTAAGGACCTGAGCTCCCACGGGGAGCCTTAGAGCCACATTGCTGTCTGAACAGGAGATGCTAACAGGAACTTCAGTGTTATTTTCTGTCTCTCTGTTTAACCAAGGCCCTTTTCTGGAGGGTTTGGGAAAGGATGGAAGGAAGCCAGGCTTACTGTGTTGTCAAGAATTGCCATCTTAGTAAAGATAAGATCACAGTGGACAGATTGATTTAAACAGGGGCAGAGGACTCACGTTAATTTCACCAAAGGTCACTCTGGTGCCCCCACAGTGGATGGAGTTTGGCCTCTGGTAACTCCCAGACTGCCCTTTTCCAATCTTAGCTATCTAAGGTCTCATACAAACAGTTCACTTTCCTTCTCCCTATAGAACAAGGACACTTCGTTACACTAACACATTAAAGTCATAGGCTTCTAGTATAGAAACGAAGCAATAAAAAATTAGGAAGGAATTACTTTCAATAGATACTCTGGTTTTCAAGAAAAGGGAAGAACACAATTGTAAGGGACAGGTGAGTGTGTCTCTGGGCCTGCTAATGTGTACAAATGGCTTCTATTCTATACAGAATCAAAATCATTATTATTTAAACAGTGACATTTTGAACAATGCCCAAGAACTAAGCCTCTGTTCATACAAATGATTTTAGGAAGGACTTGTTCATACACGTGTGTGCGTGCGTGTGTGTGTTCTCAGTACACAAATAGCCATTGTTTTAAAACCAGGTGTTTAAACTTGGAACACATTTCATTACAGAAGAAATTGTAAAAGGTAGATTCTCTAACTTTCCCTATTCAAAATTAAATAAGTTATGAGACAACTGAACTAGTATTCATTCACTCAAAATTATTTCAAGTAATAATGTGATCTCTTGTTTTCTATTAAACTTCATAAAGTGTATTTGTAGGTATTGAGTCACTCCTTGGAGACCCTCAGGCTCCTGTTTCTTTCTTGTAGTACTTCTGAGCAACCACACATCCCAATTCTCTCCCTAGGGGGAACCTTCGTCTCCCACTCAACTATTAGGAAATAATAGAGGCCACCATTGAAGTCCAAAGAAAGTGATGCACTTTGTTGTACGTTGGGGCAACTTTTTATGTGTTTGCACAAAACATACTCCCACGTATGGCTAATGGTATGTGTATGTGGACAGAATTACACAATGAGGTACTGGGGGATTGAGATAATAGGATTCAAATACAGGGTAGCTATCACCTGCAAATGCTCAAGAATAACCATCCAAACCTAAAACTGATATTGGTATGTTTTGATTTAAAATACTTAAATAGGCAAAATTTTCTTAAGAATTAATGACCTTGAAACAATTTTTCCATGATCTATTCCAGTCTTATATTTCAGATTTATTTACTTTTTCCACTTTCTTCCTAATCAATGGTACAGTTTAGTAATGATTAACTGATCCATCGAAGTCTGTAGGGGTGAGGAGCTTCTCAATTCTAATTCAGTAAAGAGCTGTTTTGGCCATTTGCCAGGGTCTCCTGGTTCTAGAATGGCTAACTTTAGTATTGTGGAATTATTTGTTTGGGAGGCTTCTCTGTTAATTCTGCCCATGGCCTGTGAATAAAGTGAGTTTGGGTCAGTTTTGCCATGTCTGTTTTCTAGTGTTTCAATTTGGTTTTCAAATGCTCTATAAGCATGCTTTAAAAAATGGGTTGCCAAAACATAGACACAATTGAAAGGCACAATCACAGAGCTAAGGATTCCAGGTGACATCTCTGAGCAGTAATAGAGATGAAGAAGTCTGAAAAGTTTATTGCCTTTAATTTTCACAGCATTCCCTCTCCCACACCCTGACTGTAGGTGTTAGGAGATCTTTAAGGGAGCTTGACATTTAGCTTTGAAACGAACATGCTTTTTTTCTCCTGGTTCTTCTTAACAACCAGGATAAGTTTTCATAGGTGATTTAGCAAATGTCAAACTTTTCTTATAAGATAGATTTGATTTATATGGCTGAGCTAGGTATTTTCATTACCCAGATGCCTCTGAACTTGGATGACTTTCAAAGCATGGCAGCTGTAACACCATTCACCCTCAGATCCCCTTAACCCTAAGAGGAAGACCTATTCCTCACTCACCTTGCTTTTTTTAGTGGTGCTGTCTCTCTTTCAACTACTCTGAATTCTCTCTACCTCTACCAGTTTATGATGCCAGTTGGTACAAACATCAGCTGTTACTTTTTCTTTCTGATTCCTCCAAATCAAATAAAAAAGTCACTTCAATTACAGATTTCTCTATCTTTCAATGATGAGAGCAAAGTGTGCAATTAAGCTTGTAACCAGTCAATCAGGACATATTTGCTGAATGTCCTTTGCAGGCCAGATTCTCACTGTGTCCAATTCTTATTTGTTTATACAGTATCAATTTCATTTTTTTCTAGTAATAGCATGTTGTCTTACTTTTATCATCCTTTTTTCCCCCCCTTGGTGGATGTCATTTAGTTTATGTCAAAGTTCTCCCATGGTGAAATTGGGTCTACTTGTTTTTTTCTTTTTTAAACTTTCAGACTAATGCTTTTATTTAAGAAAACTAGAAAAGCCAGGTTTAAGCAATCTTGAGTCTACTTTTACTTCCTTGTCATGTAATGCAACCTGGTCAATTAGGGCCTAGCATCCCCATGGCCTCATTAATTGATGAAAAATAGACATACCACTGATGAAAACCAACTAGAGCTGAGAATCCTCATGAATGAGCACATTTTCCTCTATTGCAGTTGAGGAAAAATAAACTGTAGTATTGGAATCATGACTCATCTAGAGAAATAGCCTGCCTCAGGGACAGTTAGAGGCTAGATATGGAGACACAGGATGCTTTGAGGCTGCAGAGGCACCATATCTAAAGGCAGGGTTTGCCCTTTGCTTTTCCTTCATTTTTTCTTAAGTCAACTTGAGTTTGTCGTTATTTGCATCCAAATGAGACATGGTCTTCTCCCATAAGAGCTGGTGTAAGGAAATTAAGACACCAGACTTTATTTAGTATCTAGGGTGACACAGACACATGTGGGGTGGGAGATATCTTATGAGTAAGGGGTTATCTGTGAAGGTTTTCATCATCCACCATCTGGCAATTCAATAGAGTCTTGAAAAATGAAGACCATCTAAGGATCCAGAGAGGGTGCTCAAGTGAGTATTTATTCTTCTTCACTGCCCTGATTCGTCTTGGTCTCCTTTGGGTGACATTTCTCTCCATTGGCCCATTAATACTCCCTGTTCTTGGGATTCTATCCTTGGATGACTTCCCATTCTGCTTTCTATCTTTTGGTTCAATCAACAGTGATGGTTTTTATTACCACTTCTGTATACAAATGATTCCCAAATCCATTTCTCCTACCAAGACATCAGTGTTGATTTCTAGACATTTCCAACAGGCAAATATTTTCCCCTTTAAGTCTCAGAAACCTCTTGCTCTTAATATGCTACACTTTATCACTTTCCTCATTCTTACCTCTTGCCTCCTTAACAGGTGATGAATGATACTATAGCACTTCATTTTCCATTTTGAGGAATAAACCCTAGGGTCAACCAGATTTAAAGTTAAAGTCATCATATTTGGTTTATTCTGCTTCCTTGATATCATAGAAATCTAAACCCTCTCATCCATTCCATCACCCTTAGTCTTGTCATTTGTTAGATTTTTTCAAGGGCTTTTTAGCTGCTTTGCCTTTTAAACTTTGTACTGTCAGAAATATTAATATATAATGCTATGGTTTAAATATGGTAGCCCCCAACTCATGTAGGGATTTACTCCTCAAAGTCATATGTTAATGATATTAAGAGGGTAGAAACTTAATCTGATTGTAGTATTTACAGATGGTGCCTTTTGGAACTGATTGTTAGGTAGGGTCATTGGGGTAGATCCTCATGATTATACCCTGGTGGCTTTAAAAAAAGAGGGAGAGAGACACATAGACAGGATGATAAATTCCCTGTCCCTTGCCTTGTGATATGAGAGCCTCCTGTGACACTGACAGCAAGGTCAACACCACATATGGCCCCTCAACCTTGTCTTTCTGGAGCTGCAAGCCAAAACAAACCTCTTTATAAAATTAGCCTTTCTCAGGTATTTCTTTACAGTAACAAAAAAGGCATACACATGTATATGTTTTCAAATCTATTTTTATCATGTCCCACCATATTTTGGATTCCTTTTTGCCTCAATAAGATTGCATCCATATTCCTTAGTATGGTATATAACACTTTTCATATTCTGGCCCCTGAAGTCCTTTTCTTACATTATCTTTTACAAGTCACTAATGCACTCCCAGCTATATCAAGTTAACTGTAGTTTCCCAAACACTACGTTCTGAACTGAATTAACAAATGATATCTGTAGACTTAGATAATCATTGATCATAACTGGTAAGTCAAGTAAACATAAAGAAGTCAAGTGCAGTCAGCATTCAGGCAGATATATTAGCCTCTTTCTCTAAGATGGACAGAGGTACAATCTTTGGGGTCATAAAATCTTCACCAAGGGGGTGCACAGCTGAAAATAATAATGCATCAATAAAGAGAATGTGGTAGAACTTCATGAGGCTTAACTAGGCTTTGCAAGGCTCAGCTTTACTTACATAATACTGGAGAACTTTTCTAAGTTTAGACGTCAGGAATCACCTCAACTGGCCTAGGTGTCCTACATAAATTGTGGGGTCAAAGAGATAAAAGTTCCATAAAAATCAGGCCTGAACAAATTTTTTGCTGTCTAGGTGAACTTGGTTAGTTATCCAATCATTTATGGGGTCATGTTAATCACAGCCATAGGCCAGCAATACAGACAATCTTGCAAGACACAGTGACCCCACCTGAAGGCCTGTCTGTATCCCCAATGTCTGATCTAGGCTTTTACTCCTCAACTGTTACCCATCACTCAAAACTCAGTATGGATTCACTCTTTTGTAAAAATGTCTGTGCCCTTTTATAGTACTTTCATTGCTTTGTATTCTAATTGCCCTTCCCACACCCCTTTTTGTAGAATGTACTAATATCACTATGATTGTCTCTCTCTTGACTTTTCTATTTATCTTGGCATTGTAAGGATATGGGTAGTACCTGGCACAAAGCAGTACTCACAAATGGTTTTTGAATAAATGATTGAATGAGATGAAGGATGGAATACAAAGGTAACAAATCCAGAGAATCAAATATACAAACAACTTGCTTGTTACATACGTGGGGATGTAAAGATATATGAAAATATATGTAAAGATAGATTGGAGAAACCACTTTGCTTTAGTAGTGAAACAGCTCCAAATGTAAAACATTGTGAATTTGATTGGATACAATGTGAACTATTCAAACATGCATTAATAAGCGCCTATTAAGATGTTGTCATAGAAGTGTGTTTATTGATAAAAATATTCAGTTTTAAGGTCAACATAAGATATTTATGTATAGCAGTGTCACACAGGATTGACTCTGGGAATGAACTGTCAGTCAGCGTAGGTCAGCAACTATAATAAACAAACCCTCAAATACTGTGTCTTCATCCAATGTTGATTCTTGCTCAGGCAAAATGCACTGAGAATACCTTGATTGGATGGAATGACTCCATGCAGTGAATCAGGAACCAAGCTATTTCTATCTTGTGAGTGTACCATGTTGGAGCTTTAGGATTAGTTTGCTACCATCTAGCTGGCTGCAAGAGTGGTGAAGAAGGCATGGATGTTCTCAAGGGATCTTTACTTGGCTCTCTTTGGTGGAGTATGACTGACTAGGATTATTGAACAACTCAGCTACATTGCCTCACCTAACTTCAGTGGGGATAAAAAAATATATTTGGAGGAAATGAAGTGATTTTATGACCATAGAACACTGTCTCTTCTGCACTGGGAAATCAAACAAAAGAAAAAAAAAAACCCAGGGATCAATGGAAAATAATATGCACGGCCTATTTTGTGTATCATACAAAGTCTACCTTTAAAAGACATGTTAAAAATGACAAAAGGCATGGGATCTTATTTTTCAACTCTGTAGATGGTTGCTTTGTACTCATTCCAGCCGACAGGATAATTTAACAGCAGTGGTTCTATCATCACCATCATCACCATCATCATCATCATTATCATATCTTCATTGAAAGTCTAATATGATGTATAGGTCACTACACCAGGTAATGGAGTTTCAAGGAGGCATAAAGGCCTTGAGGATCTTATAATCAAGTTGGAAAGTCAGAGTAGGTAAATCATAATGCAAGACTGCATGTGCTTAGTGCTAAATGAGTGGCTGTGATATTATAGAGAAATGGGCCTCCCCAAGACAAATGTAATGACAATATAGGTATTGCTTACATGAGAGGAAGATAGATTATAAAAACCATGAAGCCCTTTAAGGGATGTAGGCCACCTTCTTCACTTTGTGAGTGTGGCAGCTTGTTTTTAAAGATCCGTCCCTTTGCCCCTCTAATCTTATGTAGGACTCTCACCTTGAACCTGAGCTGGCCCTATGACTTGCTTTTTACCCAGAGAACATGGCAGAAGTGGTATGGTGCTGGTTTCAGGCCTAAAACCTGAAAAGACCTGCAAGCTTCTGTTATAGTCTCCTAGAATTCTCACTCTGGAAGATGCTAGTCATGACAGGGATGACCATGCTGTGAGGAAGCCCAAGCTAAGCACATGTAGAAGCCATGTGGAGAGAGGTAAGCCTCCCCAGTCATCAGCCACTGGAGTTCAGACACCAGGCATGTGAGCCAAGTAGCCACTTCCGACATCCAGCCAGGTTGCTCATTCCTTTAACTCAAGCTTCTGCTACCAACTGACTATAAGCATGGCAAAACCCCAAGGTAAAAACTTCCCAGTGGAGTCTAGCCAACTTACAGAGCTATTGTTTTGAGCTACTAAGTTTTGGAGCTATGTTATAAAGTGGTAGACGACCTGATCAATGAAGAAACAGACCACAGAGTGAGCTCACTCAGGGCAAACACTATTTAGACAGAGCCAGAGGGACAGCCACAGTTCTCCATTCCTAACCCTACATACTAGGGGACAGCCAGGACTTTTTTGGGGGGGGGTTACTCAGGGGTACTCGACCACTGAGCCACATCCCCAGCCCTATTTTGTGTTTTTATTTAGAGGACAGGGTCTCACTGAATTGCATAGTGCCTCACTGTTGATGAGGCTGGCTTTGAACTTTCAATTTTCCTATCTCAGCCTCCCAAAGTGCTGGGATTACAGGCATGTGCCACCACGCCCGGCAGCCAGGACTTCTTGAACCTTAGTGGGCACCAAAGTCACCTGGGGATGTTACTAAAACTCAGATTCCTGGATTACCCCTCAGATATTCTGATTCATTTTGTTGAAGGTAGGGTCTGAGAATTTGCATTTCTAATAAGCTGCCAGTCTGTTCACCAAACTGGGAGTAGCCCTGTGTTGGAACAGGCCTGAGCTAATCTCATAGCACAGGCTAGGCAAACATGAACATCTGCTCATTTACCGTTGTGCTTCTTCACAACTGCTTATTTGCTGCATTTCCAGGTAAGTGAATGAAAAGCACAAAGTGACAGGCCTTGTTCAGGAAATGCCCGCTTGCAGCTGAGCCAGATTTTAGCTGTTCCAGTGGCAGACTGAAGAAGCCTATATGGTCCCTGTACTATACATCTTTATCTGAGTTCTGCTTTCTCTAGGCATGACACTGCAGGTTTCATGACCTTGTTACTAGAAGCAATTAGGGGCATCATCCAGATTTTCAGATCCATTTCCCATGGAGACACACGTTAGGAATCTCCCACAGTGAATTTAATTAGCAGCAAACGTGGCTAAGCCAGCAGCATGCTGTGCAGATAAGAGTCATGACTGCCCAGTGATAGCAGCTCACTTTTCTTAAAAAATGACAAGTTTCCTAAAACGTGGTGATGAGTCCCAGCCAGACATCAGGTGGGACTCTGTGCAACCTGATTTCATGTAACCCAGCAACTCACACATCTTGCTTCTATTCATTTTAAAGAACTCACCTAGGCAGAGATACTAGCAAGAAAGGATAATGGCTTGCAAATGACAGTGCTAGAATTTTCCCAGTGTGCCTGGGCTCATGTTGGCCACTAGTACATTTCTGCAGATGTTTTGGATGAGATAGAGCAATCATATTTACTTCTAGAATTGTTATTGAAGGCTATCTTATGAGTACTTGTATCCTATATTAATGGCAGTTACACTATGAATTGGCTTTAGGTTATCTCTGCATAAAAAAAACATATAGGATTAGAATCTTCTTTTATTGTGAGATGGAGTTTGAAGATGACCTTGTTAAGCATTAATGAAAGTCAAAGGCAAACATTTGTCAGGCAACAGTGGGTGAATAGATCCCTCCTATGCAAAATATTCATGTCATCTATTGCAATACCTATTACATATAATGGGAGAAATTGATGCAATATGCTTCTTGTAATATAATTCTATATGAGGATTAATGAATATATTAAGTACCATATGGTATAATTTGACATTGACGGAAGTTATTGGTAAACTGAAAATTTTTAATGTCCCTGGTGTTTCTGATTTGGGCTAATTGATTGATGATCAAAATTTAGCCAGGACTTTTGCATTAATGGGCCCCTGCAGCTTAGGGTATTTGGTGATGGTGTTGTGTAACTGACTTCTAGGGAGATTTAGTTATAGAAGGGGAACTATTGGGTAAGTTAATGAATGTCTCTTATTTTCAGTTGTGATACCAATTTACACAGTCACAATAAGCCAATGTTGGAAAAAATTCACTCATTCTTCTTCATCATTTCCAAGGTAAAAGTCTACATTTTTAAAAGTCTCAATCTCACTGCTCAATATCAAAGTCATACGTTTTTATATGCTGTAACACTATGATAAAAGACACATTTTTTCTTATGTTTATTAAGCATTTGCTTTTCTCATTTTTTGACCTATTCATGAATGTTGGCCTTTTCTCTCTCTTTTTTTCTCATTGATATTTTGGCCTTTCTTTTTCATTGATTAGAAAAAGACTAAATATATAAAAGGTTGGTGGGCTTTGGGCCTTCAGAGGCCAGGAGCATGATATTCAGAGAACTCTGGAGTGAATATAAGTCATGTGATCAGGCAAATTGGTTACATAAAGAAGGGTGGGGAGCAAAGGTGGGTTTCTGTAAACCCCACCTAAACTTTTCCTCAGGGTGGTAAATGAAAAATATTTTTAAAAGTGAGACTAGCAAGCAACTCTCTAAAGAAGTTAAATTTTTGGTAATGCATTACTTTAATTTGTATTCACTTTACAGTCTGTGCACATGAGAATTATTTAGAAGGGGTTTAATTTTACTAGTTGCTCAATGTGGTAAGGTCACTAGCAACGAAGTAGAAAGAGGTAGGCTGTTTATTCATGCACTTGGGCTGTACTGTGACTATCCAAGGCAGGGCGAACGGTAGAACCGTTAAGAAACATGCTGTTCTCTGGCTTTGAGGGTTATTTGTTTTACTGAACCAGTATGTTTTTTTCTAGTTAACATTTTCTGTAGTGTTCTGTTTTTGCCTATGTTTGAAAGGCTTGTAAATACAGCTTGAAGGTGCTATAGAAGGAAAAGGTATTGCCAACTTCATCTCAGTGGATCAAATTCACTGTGTCTGCTCCTTTCCCGATGAAATTCTAACATGCTGAGCTTGCATGTCTTTTGAAATATGACAGAACTGAACTTGAAACCAGGGCTTTTTCAGCTGTGAGGGCCCTTTTCTTTAGGAGTCCCCAAGGAACTCTTAAGATGGCCAGAACATCTAATTTTAAAAAATCAAGATCTATCCCAATTTTGTCCCATTTATTATGTTTGATTGACATGAATGTTCTGCTTATTTTAATCAACGAAAAAACTATATTTGGTTGAGATTTTAGTTTGTTACTACTGGGGAATTTGATTTATCTGTTTTGAGCAACCATCTGGAGTAAGTTTATTCATATTACGTGTCAAGCATATATTTATGCTATAAGATCAAAATCCTTAAATTGCATCCTTTTGAAATTTTATATATTATATAATGACAATTGCCAACACAACAATGAAGTGATTACATGGTTTTCAAAAATGGAAACATTGTACAACAAAAAGATTACAATGTATAATGAACACGTTCATTTACTCACATATAAATGTGTGGCGAATAATGAAATGCATGCAAGATGAGCTAGGATGAGTCTTCTGTCATTAGAGATACAATTACAATGTATTGAAATTTCCAAGGTCTAACAAAAGTAAATAGATATATTGTTATCCAGCCAAAACCAAAGCTATTCAATTCATTTGTGAACATTTTCCTTAATAATGCCATAAATGTATCAAGTAACTAATAGTTAATAAGGACTATGTAAAAATGTGTGTGTGTGTACATGTGTTTTTTAAAATCAAAGAAGTGTTTATCTAGGTCTTCCCATGTACTTTCCAGTCTCTTACCATTATCATCTTACCTTACATCCTTCTTCCTTCCCAGAGAGCATCATTGCTTTCCTCATGTCTCAAATTCTCCCTACAAAATCAAGAAAAGACTTGAGGAACAGAGTTACACAAAAGAATGATATAATTCAATGCCAACTCTGCATACATGTGGCATGGCAGATTCTCTACATTGGAGCCATACCAACAGCAGTTGGAATACCAAAATTATCACTTGCTCTTTGACCTTAGGTAAATTGCTTAACTTCTCTGAGTTTTTGTTTTTTTCTTTTTTCAAAAAAAGATGACTTCTAGCAGCCTCCAAGGGTTTTGGTGTGGATTAAGTGATGTATTTTATATATTGCTATTGATAGAGTTCATTGCTCATGAGCTAATAGTGCTCCTTTCCTCAACTATAATGTTAGTTCCTTTCTTTTGCTAATTGCAATATGATCTTCTTGGCCAAATTAATTAGCTGTTTCAGGTCCACCTTTCTCTGTTGACTCAGATAGGATGTTTCAGCTCCAAGTAATATAATAACCACCTACAAATCGATTAAAAATGGGAATATTTATTATATCACATAGCAATGAGCCTACCAATAGGTGTTTCCAAAGATGGAACAGTGGCTCCCTGGTGTCCTCCCTTTAACCATATTGGATTGGTCCTTTAGCTCTTCCTTCTCATGGTTGCAGGCTGGCTGCTACAGTTTCAGGCATCACAGATAGCCATGACAACATCCAGCTCAAGGAAAATCATGTTTTTTTCTTTGAATCTCTTTACATCAAGGTGAAGTTTTCACTATCCCTTATTCCTCCCAGCAGTTCAGGTCCCATTGGCCAAAATTGGAGAACATTTCCATGTCTTAGTTTCAAAAGATGGTGAGTTTCAGGAAATTTTTGTTTTGTTTTTTTGTTTGTTTGTTTGTTTTTTCAGAGAAAAGAAAAGAACAATTGAGAAAGCTCCCAGGAGCATCTGTCCCATCCTTAAATCTTATATTTATCTTTATATGGAATAGTATGGATATGAAATGAGGTATGTGGCATTTTAAGAAACCAGAAGGAATGTTTCTTAGAGAATGAACTCCTGTCTATTTAACATGTGACTCATTGCAAAGAAATTAATTTGAATTCAGAAAATACTCTTCAAATATTCTTCAGTTGCACCAGGTAGGTGGGATTCATCTCACTCATGTTCTTTGCAGTAGTTTTGGGGTTTAGGGGAGAGCCTGAGTGTTATGGTTTAGATCTGAAATGTCTTCCAAAAACTTATGTGTCTAAATTTGATCCCCAATGCAGCAATGTTTAGAGGTGGGGCCTTTGGAAGTTGATTGGATCATGAAAGTGCTGCAGACTTCATCAATGGATTAATCCACTCTATTCATAGCTTAATGGACTATTGAGACATGGTAGAAACTTTTCTTTTTTCTTTTTTTAGATGTTTAAAAAATTTGTTCTTCTTATGTGGTGGAAAATTTAAGAGTTTGGGCCTAGTTGTGGGAAGTAGGTCATTGGGGTCATACCCTTGATGGGTTCATTTTGTCCTTGACCTTTTCCTCTCTTTTTCTGTTCTGCAGCTGCCACCAGATGAGCAGCTTTACTCCACAGTGTGTTTCCTGCCATAATGTTTTACTTACAGGCCTCAAAACAATGAAGTCAGCCAACCATGGACTGAATTTCTGAAACTGAACCAAAATGAACCTTCACTCTATTAAGTTGTCTTTCTCTGGTTATTTGCCACTGTTGAATGAAGTGAAGTTCTTGTTGGATGATTGAAATGGGCTAAGTGCTAAGAGGCTGCTAGAGCCTTAGACACAATGGAATGCTAAAGTTTCTATCTTGAAGATACCATCAACCCTTAGTGGAGCTCATCGAAGAGGGCCCACTTGGGTCTCGAAGACAGTACATCTCAAACTTAGCATGCATGGGCTGAGGGTAGGGCAGCCTACTCCAACAGATCTCTACCTGAGTTTCTGATCAGTAAGTGTGGGTTAATTTCCGAGAAATTGCAGTATATAGCTCCCAGGTCTTGCCGCTGGTCTTAATCATGTCATGGGAAGAACTCTTTCGAAAACCAGCAAAAGAACACTAGCCTGGGAGCCTCCTCATAAACTGCATGGCTTACTTCAAAGCAAAGAGTCTTATGGATTACTTCCCCAAAAAGGCAAAAGGGAGGACCAGCATGGGGTAGAGGATCCCCTTTCAGTTCCCAGAAGTAAAATGGAGAACAACTGAGGTGACACTGCAGGATATCAGGGTACACAGGCTATTGGTGTGCAGGTGTGGGTCATGAGAGGGGCTTCCTGAACATCTTTGGCCACTTGCAGAAGGATGGTGGGTGATAAGACACCTGCTTTGCAGGCTGCCAGGGTATCTCTCTCCACTCTTTCCAGAAGGCTGATTAGAATATGCTCAGTTACCTCTGAGCCTTCCTGACTCCCAAGAGATGCATTTCCTAGGAAGCTGGGCATATGATGAGGCAGCAGTTTCCCCAAAACTTCCAAAAAAGATCTGAGGGTGCTGAGATGTGGACACATTAGGATGTAGATAAGCGAAAGCACAATTGTATCTTATCTGTAACTGAATTCAGCTTTCTCATCAACTCTACATTTAGGACAACCCAGTCCCTTCTGATTTAAAATACAACTTCTCTGGGGTAAATATTTAGGTTAATTTGGGCTCCCAAGAATCATTTTCTTAGTACAAGGCCATTCCACCTCTTTGGTTCCCAAGAAGGCAGCTAAATTCAGGGAATACACATCTGGAATGAGAGGAAGAAATCTAGTCAGACTTCAGTCCTCATTGCCTCCTCTTAACAAGTTTGGAGACTACTTTCATATTAACTGGTTCTGGGATGTGCTCTGGCATTCCCGGCTCTTTTCTGTGATCCTGGCCAAGGCTTCCAGTATGATGTAGGCTGTATTCCCTGCCTGGTTGTTGTTGCTGATGTTGGTGTTGGGGGAGGAGGAGAAAGTCTATTCCCTAAGGTTTTTTTTTTTTTTTTTGATTTTCCTATGTCAAAAGTTGGTGGTGGGGGGATGGAGGGTAGGCTGAAGTGGGAGCTTGTGACCTTTATGCCTTTGCAGAGGCTGTCCTACAAACTGTAGGGTGGGACCTCCCAGGAGATTCTGCTCTCAGATCTCCAAATAGGAGGTCGGGTGGCTCCCTCTCTGACAGATTCTCTGGGATCCTCCCCAGCAACCAGCCCAGGAAGCTCATTTCTGTCCCTGTGGTTCAGGAAATGCCCTGGAAGTCACACCCTGTCACACTGGAATCGCCCATATTCTCTGACTTTCTGTTAGCAAAACAAACAAAAATAAAAATACTCCCTTCTCTGTGACATTGGCCAAATTATATTGTTATATTGTGTGCATGTACAAATTTGTAACAACAAATCCCATTAATGTGTAATGCACCAGATAAAAAATATGGAATAAAAAATACTTTCTTTTCTCCCCTGAGCCCTCTAAACCTTTTTTCTTTGCTTTTCTTTTTTAACACTTTTGGTTTTGCAAATGAAAGCTTTGGTGTTCACAACTACTCTTTCGGCTGGCTGAAATGGGCTTCCAGAGTCTACTTTGAAATTAGTACCTGAGTGCCCATTCTTTTGTCCTTTCCTGAGGTTCACACCAAGCAATGAGTGTCTTGGCATCAGTGGTAGGGATGTTGGTGGGAGGAGCAATCAGAATCACCAGGAATGGAAAACCGATGGATAAAATTTCCATTTGGCACACTACTCTATCCCTCAGGCCCATGTGCCTATATTTCTCCAGCACTAACCCCTATCCTGGTCTCCATTTTCCCTTTCTAACTTCTCACTCTCCTTTACCTTCCCCTTTTCCTCATTTTCCCTTTCCTCCTTGGTTCTGGGTTCTCTGAGTTACCAGAGCTGTGGCAGGAGGGGTAATGAGATTGAGTAACATGAATAAAGTCAAAGATATTTCGCTTTGGCTCCTTGGAACTCAGAGAAATAACATTCTCAGAAAATCTATGGTCCTTTTCTCAATTGTCAACAGGACCTAAAGTTCCTCTTTTTTTTTCTTTTAATTTTTTTAAACTCAAGCAAAAATAAAAAAGTAGAGAGTTTACATTTCCTACAAAACATTTCTTTTATACACGGTTAGATGTCAAACTTGTGAGACTATTATTGTGACTTTAATGGAGTATATTTATGTTTAAAGCTAGTGCATGATAATAGGAAAAGTGTGTATACATTGAAAATGACTCTCTAGAACTCAGCAGAGGGGAATGTTTAAAAGATAATGATGTAGCCAGAAAGGAAGCTCTATTTCAGCTTGCCAACTGCCATTTCCAAATGCACGTAGGTCCATCTATTGAAAATCTTTCCACCAAGCAGCTAGGAAAAAGCACTGCAAATTTGAGAAGCAAACAGGAAAATTGCAAGTAGCTGGCTACAGCACAGTGAGGTTCGGGGTGGGACATCTTGACACCACCAGCAATAAAGGGCACTTACAGAAATGAGGCTTATTCCAAATAATATATTGCAATTTATATTTTCTAGGTGACTGAATTGGTATGGATATAACAGGATACTAGAGAATAGCTTTCTGGTGGGTTTCAATGTGAGTATTATTTTGATTTATCCTTTTCCATTTCACATCCAGAATACTTTTATCCAATTTGCTCTTTTTAAATTTCCTTTTAAACTTACTTTTCATTGTTGTTGTCATTGTTCCAATGAAAAGCAAAACTTCTAATTAAAGTTATTTTGAAATTATTATTATTTAAATTATATTGTTAATCTAATTATGTATTATGTCATTATAATTATTGTTGTTTAAGTTTTAATAACATAGCTTTAGCAATTCATCAAAAAGGAAACATATCTATAAAATCTCTTTCATACAGTTTACACATAAGAGATCTTTTAATGATTGGTTTCAAAGGCAGGAAAGTCTTAGGACAATTGGTAGTGGTATATGGATGTACAGAATATCTGAGAATGAGAGGAATATAAGGCCATTGTAACACACTCCTTTTGCTTTACTAGTGAGATAGAAAAGAACCAGAGAGTCAAATGACTGTATCAAGAAATCCTGGCTAATATGCGGTAAAAGCAGAATTTGAATTCAGGGCCATATTTTCTGCTATATTATTCATGTATTATCATGAAGAATCTGTACTAAATAATAAGAAGAGTTATTATTCATGGAGTGTTGGACATTGTATATGCATTATCTCAGTAAGGTTTTATGGGAAAGAAAGTAAACATATAGAGAAGCTTTATCTATCAGATTTTATACATTATACATTAAAATGTTAGTCTTATGTTCCTGGACCAAAATTCCTTGACAAGAGCAACTCAGAGGAGGAAAATTTTATTTTGGCTCATGGTTTCAGAGGTTCAGTTCATGGTCAGCTGAATCCATTATTCTGAGCCCAAAGTGAGGCAGAATATCATGGCAGAAGGGCACGGTAGAGAGAAGCTGCTTAGCTCATGGTGGCTGTAAAGCAAGGAGAGGAAGGGGAAAGGTCCACAGGAAAGATGAACTTTCCATACATATCTCCTCCAGCCATACCCCACCCACCTGCAGTTACCACCCAGTTCAAATTAGTGGCGACTGATTAGGTTACAGTTCTCATGTTCTCATGATCTAAACATTTCACCTCTGAACATTCCTGCATTAATGTAGGAGCTTTGGGGGAACACTTCATCTCTAAACCATAATATAAAAGAAATGTATACTATATTTTCTTTAGGTATTACAGCCAACATTCTATCTCTATAAATAGCATTTCACCAAATCTTGGTATGCATGAATATGATATTAAGCTGGTGAGCATAGAAGCTGCAAGAATTTGTTTACCACAGACCTCTTCAGTCTTTGAAATGGAACTTACAGGTTTCTGTCGTGGGGTAAAAATAAACTGGGAGTGGTGTCCTCACCAATGCCACGGCCAATGAGAGTGTAAGGAAATAAATAGCTTGAAGATTGCCAGCCAGTGCCTTGCATGCAAACCAGACACTTCTCTCCAGAATTATGAGCCTAGCTCAGTGCTCTGTGAAAATAAGCCCTTTCCAGATGATTTTGTGATCGCTTTGATGATGGGGTATACACTAAATGCTGTCATTACTGAGCTATAATGGCTGGAAGTAATTTTCTCTCAGCATCAGGGACCACAGAGAAGTTGTTTTGTGCCTGTTATTAGTCTACATTGGAGAGAAATTCATTTGCTGGAGGAAAGTTATTAAAACAATCTAATTCAATATTTTTGTGAAAAATGATAAAATTGATAAATTACAGGTGAGCAAGGCCAGTGAGCTCTTTTGTTTCTTCCTTCAGGGACCCACTGCACATTTCCAGTGTTTATTGTGTTGCAGCTTCTTAAATGAACGATTTGTCTATTTGGTGTAGGATTAAAGACATGTATTCTTGGCAAAGAAGCCAAAAGGTCTGCTACTGCTGGAATATTACCATTCACGGTACTGTGTGTGTGTGTGTGTGTGTGTGTGTGTGTGTGTGTGCGCGCGCGCGTTCCCAAAGAAACCAAAGCTCTATTTTATAGAGGGCAACCATAATTTTTGATTTATCAACAATGAAGAACAGATTATTCTTTGAGCTACTCTAACAGTACCCTATGTGTTACTCTAACACTACCCTATCCCTAACTAGTCTTTTCACACACAATTCAACAGTTCATCAAAAAAAAACTAAGATCGGTAAGCAAGTGATTTTGTCTTTCTTTTTTACAATGAAATGCACCATAATTTTTCTCATTCTCTTTTGAGAGTCTTTCTAATATTGTTTCATTTTCTGCTTTTTAGCCTCTGCAGGAATTTTCCAGCATGCAAACTTCTTTTCTTATGTCATATCCTTACTCCTTCAGAGGATCTCATCAACTTCCTAGCCCAATGCTTCCCAGCCTGTAGTATATGTAGAATCATCGAGAGACTGTAAAAGTACAGATTGTGGGGATTCTGACTTAGTAACTCAGGATGGAGCCCAAGGAAATGCATTTCTACTGTTATTCCAGATGATGCTCCTGGTCTGCGGACCCCACTTGGATTATTACTGCTGTGGAATTCAAATGATCATATCTAGATAGATAACACGAAGTTCTAGTTCTTTGTTAAGAGCTTCAAGCTGATGTTTCCAACTCCCTGATGGAGGGCAGACTTGCCAGGGTTTCATGTGTAAGATGCCTTTGTTATTACCATCCATACTTCTTGTCTTCCTGTGTCTATTAACAGTATCTCTTTATCCCGGGTGTCCAAAGTTGATACCTCAAGGTCCACTTGCCCAACTCTCTTGTTTTTTTGCTTTTGTTATGTTGGTATGAGAACTATGAGCGCCCATCTTATGGATGACCTTCATGGTCACCTCACGACCACAAATACTTCTGCAGCTGTGGATATCTTTTCCTACACCTGCTTTCCTTATACTCCATGACTCAGCTACACCTACACCAAGCACTGAAATGCTTTTGTGTTTTTAAAGGTGCTGTTGCTCCAGCCCTGTGACACCTGTGTTCTTCTTTTCACCTGTCACACGGCTATAGTATCCTGAGTTCTAGAGGGGTAAAGAGCAAAATTATGGTATGTTTAGAGACTCAGACAATTTAGATGTATAAGGGAAATCTGAAATAATCTAGGTAGGAAATTCATGGGGTAAGGATGCATGACGACCTGTATTTTTTCAGCCCTATTCATCTGCTTCTAAAACTTGGCATCCACTTTTAACTGCATAAAAATGAAACTGCACCCCACTTGGTAATATTAGTCTTTCTTATCTTGTGTCTCTAGCCCCCTCTACCCTTTGAGCAATAAACTATTCTTAATGGTATAGAACTGACCTTTATGCTGGTTGAATTCATTGTGTTAATTATAGGAGATTTAAAATATAATTGGAAAAGAGAAAATGGAAGTATTAAAATATTGGAATAAAACTGTAGTATTAACTACCAATCTCTATTGCTGTTTACTTTGTATATTGACAAACTTAATTTGCTGAGGGCTAAAAATTGATTTGTCCTGCCTCATTTCCATTAAAGTTAAAGTCATTATGTGGAACAACAACAGCTTTTACAGAAGGGGAAAAATGTATCTATCTTCACAATTAACTAGGAAGGTGACATTTAAGTATTTCAGTCTATTGGGTTCTTCTTGCGGAGAATATAATTGTTAAAGATGTGATATTGTCAAAGGGCAAGTCCCAACCACTTAGTTAACCTTTTCTACTCTCTGACAGTGAGGTTAGATTGTGTATTCCCTGCACTATGAAATCTCTGTGTAACTCTCAACTTTTTCTTTTAGCTTATTAGTTCACATATATCTATTGAACAAGGTACTATTGAATACAGAATTATAAGAAAGTTCCTATCCATGAAGATCTGCTATGTAACTGGGGAGACAAGATACATGAATAAAACAAAAAGTGAAAGCCAGAATGAAGCATAAATACAGCACATGGATTCCTTCCAGGGCAAGTAACATGGTTGTGGTATATGTGTGAAATAGGAAGTGAAAGAGATGGTGTGGGCTAGGGTTAGGAGTTTTCCTGGAGGAAGCAGGGCTTCATTTTGACTTGAGTGCTTTCCAGAAAGGAGTGGATCAGAAAAGCCAGATGGTTCACTAGGGTCCTTCCTAAAATGGGATTTACACATGAAGTCAGAGGAAGGGCTAGATGCCGAGGAATTTGAAGATGTGATGCAACAACATTCTGTGGGATTTGATGAGATGGGATTTGGGTAAGGAAATAACATTGCAGTGACAGAGAACTGTCTCTTCCCCCAAGCCAGTGGAAAAGAAGAAGGGATTCATACAGGAATATGTTGAAACAGTTTCTGATAGATGGCTAGAGACTTTTCAGGAAAGCAGATTTTGTTAGGCTGGTTTCCCCAGAAGCTGGGGACTCTAGTACAAGAAATTCATCCAGGGAGTAGAGAGGCAGGACTGGACAAGGAAAGAAGCCAGGGAATGCAAGCTTTCTTCTAACATAGAGCCTCAAGGGTTAATACACCTGGAGAAAAAGGGGTGGGGCTAGTACTGAGCTTTAGCCAGTTGCAGAGTGCCTCCAGGTGGGGCAGGTATAACCTCCTAGATATTTTCAGGTAAGTGCTTTCTGTCTGCTAAAGGCAATTCTCTGTAAATAGGGCAGGTGTGAGAGATTGGCAGCCAGCACTTATGGCAGCTGGGGGAGGGGTATGAATCTTCAGGAAAGAAGATATGGGGGGACACCACAGGATCAACCATACAGATAGATCTTATGTTCAAATAAACTACTTTTAAAAATCTCTCCCCTGTTTGTGCTGACACATACTTAATTAAAAAGTAGAAACTGTTATATTTACTCCCCACCCATCTCCTTCCCTAAAGGTATCCTGTTCTCATATACATTTTGTGCCAGGTTTTGCCAAAGTCATGGTCTAAATTGAATATTAAGCAACAGAAGGACTTAGATCCATTAAAGCCAATGTTCAGAGTTAAGGTAGAACAGCCTTTGGGGACCAAGCTCTCTCATGTGCCCTGTAAGTCATATCCCTGTACATTAGTTTTTGAAGCAAAAATTACCACATTATTACTTGGAAAGATTGATGGACAATTACGAAATTGTTTTGCATGTATGAAGACATATTCTTTTTCTTCTCAGTGATATGTGTGCAAAAGCAAACATACTTCAGAATTATCTAGA